>BLKR01003575.1:117500-139758 GCA_011170035.1 Teleogryllus occipitalis | reverse complement strand
AATAATTATTATTATTGTTATTCCTGCAAAAAATATAGTACGCTTCGTAGCAGTTAAGCAAAAAAATGAATAAGTAAAAACCTAAAAATTAAAATAAACAATACATACAAACATAAAACACAAATACATAATGCAAAAAACAAAAATATATTAAAACAAAATTAAAACGCCAAAAGTAAATGAAATATTTATACTTACATTTAGTGTTAGAATTACGTTTATCTTGTTTTTGACTGTAGGTCGTAAACACTGAAAAATAATTTTACATTGATCACGTTTCAGTTCTTTTAAATGCTTTTCTGTAGTTACTACAGTTTTTTTATAAATAACATCTACATTTATTATTGTAGTCCTGGTGAAGGTCGAATAAAAATGCCTAAACGTCGACAATGTAAAAGTCATTTTCTTATTGGTGACCTACACTCAAGAACCAGATAAACATGTTTTTAAGTTATTCAATACGTCACCCACATATTTCACACAAGTCAATGACTTGATTATTCTAGATAAAAAATTGAATATCTTATGGTCTTGAAAGTAAAACATGGTGGATTTAAAAAAAATTTTGTTGCTAAGAATTCACGACAGTTCGGGTGGTACCCTACCTAGCGACCTTTTATTGTTCTTTAATTTTAGTATTATTGGTGCAGTGGATTAACAACTTCACAGAATCGTTATGTACAACTTTCACATATTGAATTTTCCTATATTTTATTATTACGTAGAGGGGGATCCTCCCCTAGGATCCTCTTTAATCATCCACCAGTACAAAATTGTCTTCTCATTTTACTTATTCGAAAGCCTTGTTTTGAAATGTATATTAGAGTACGAATATAACAGTTAAAATTTGTCCTTGAGAAGTCGGGAGTGTTTTCTTGTTTGTAGAGGGTCGAAAGTTTTAGCTTGCTCAAAAATGTTGTGGGTTGAAAAATTAAGTAGTGTTAAGTAAAAACGTTCGGAAATACTGGAAATATGTTTAAAGATTGTTCGGAAATTAAGGTGTTTATGAATCTAGCGATATTAAAGACACAAATAATTCAATACACACTGTCACAATACTGACAAAAAATTGATAAAAATTTTTAAAATTAAGGCGAAACAATATTGGGAATAAAATAATTCACATGTAGAACTGTATGGAATGAATAGTATGAAATGTTTAACTTTTTATCTATTCAATAACATTAATTTCTTTCAAAACTGCAAAATCCTTGGTGGGTTGGTAATTTAAAATATCAAAGAAGATATTGCACATCACTCAGAAAAATGACACGACTCCAAAACGTACATTTTAATAAAACTAAAAAACTAGAATGATAAAGTAATTATTGTCCCTATAATCTTTTTTTTTTTTTTTCCATGTGTCCTATGTAACAATCTTGTTCAACTAACTTCACTTCCATATTGTGAATTAAAATTTTCTCTGTTCAATAATTGTATTATCACAAAATAACCATTTTTCTATGTCACTTTTCTATGTAACGTGCTTTATAATACTGTTTTCCGTGTGTACAGAAATGCAAAGGTAATTTTTTTGGTTATCCAAATTCACCAAATCATGAAGTTAATAAATTAACTTATTAGTATTTAATCATCTTGGAGATTGTTTTAAAAAAGTTTAGTGCTTTGCACAAGTTGTGAGGTAGGACGTTTTCCACTGGCCAATAAACAAGGATAAAGAACAGAGACTATATCGTTTCGTTATTTTTCTCCTGATTAATAAACAATTTTACCAATAATAGAAAACGCATATTACAATTCATGGCTGTGTGTTATGAATGTGAAGTTACTATAAGGGAATTAAATTCTTCCATTCAATTTTCATTTTTCAATATCATATTTATACACGAAAATAAAACATCAAAAAATAGAGCAGATTTTTCAAAAATTTTTAAACGTTTTATTAACACCGTCAACATTTGTTTCATACAACGAGTTGATCGAATGCCACATAGAACAATGTTTTCCATTTACACACAAAACTCAAGTTCAAATGATATCATACCAACACAACTACTTTGACACCTAACAGTAATTTTCTAAACGTTCTATGTTCTACAATAGAGTTTCCTGATGAATAGTAATTTTTCTGTTCAGAAATTTCATCATTATATCATTATTTAACGCTGGATTCTTGGAATTTTTTAAATTAATATTTGCATCAGCAAAGTATTTATTATGTCATTTCTGTTTCTGTTCTATGGCTCGACAGTCCACTAAGGGCCTTGGCTGACCGGTGACCCAGCCTCTCAACCATGGGATAAAGGGTTCGTGCGGTTATCACGAAGACATCCCTTCACCGTATACACTGGTCTTCTTAACCTTAGAGTGGGCTTTTTCATCGTTATACAGCAATAGATACTGGGACATTTGTAAGGAAGACGCACAGGCATGATTTGCCTCCGCCGGGAATCGAACCGAGGGTTGCGCCATGGAAAGCAAGCACTCTAACCAACTAGCCACAGAGGGCATTTCAACCTTTCAAACAATCACGCATTATAAGTTCTATTGTGCTCCGGTTTGGTTAAAAAGTCCACATACCAAATACGTTGACACGCAATTAAACTGTTCTATGAGAATTATTGCAGTAGTCAAATCCACACCAACCCACTGGCTGCCTGTGCTGAGCAGCATACCCCCCCCCCCCAGACATAAGGAGAAAGAATGCATTCAAAAAGGAATATGAGAAGATTATGAACAATCCGTTACTTGCTATACATGAAGATATTGGCGCAAGAACAACGAGACAACTGAACTCACGTCATCCACCGATTACAACCGCTCAAAGTTTGGTAGCCTCAGACTACAATAGCTTCAACGATTGTAGTAAATCTGGAATAGATCCGTATCTTCACTATGGCAACCTATTTTACAGGAAAATCAAAAACCTGGAGGTTTCTCACTTCCACGCAGCACTTGGGCAACTATTAACAGAATACGTACTGGACACGGCCGCTGTGCTGATTTAATGCATAAATGGAAGATAAGCCCTAGCCCGAAGTGTGACTGCGCAGATGTCAGGCAAACTATACATCACATTGTCAATGACTGTCCGAGAAAGAAGTTTCCTGGAAACCCCCAAGAATTTATCGCAGTAACTGACAATGCAGCCCAATGGGCAAAGAAACTTGACTTAAGGCTCTAGAATCAATATTTTAAGACTGATAAAATTAACTTTTTATTGTGAATTAGACATATAGTTTTTACTTAAATGTGCTATATTGTTTTTAAATTGTGTACTTGTTCTTTTAATTGTTTTGAATTGCTTCTCTTTGTGTGAATTTTTTCCCTTTTTCTTATTGTATTGTTTCCTGCCATACGAAAAAATAAATAAAATATAAGTTCTAACTTTTAAGTTGCTTTTTTAATTTTTATTTTTTGCTCGTCTTTCGTTGCGATTCTGCTCAGTGTGTTCCACCCCCACCCAAGATTATGTTCGGCCTCGTTACCCTGCAACGGAAGTGACGCCGAGGGCGCCCGCGAGGAGCGCCAGCGGCGTTAACGAGATCGACCCCAAAACGGCGGACATAATTACAGACAGGAGCGCATTGCGCCAGGTTTTTCCCGAGGAGATACGCAGAAACGCTGCGTTTATGCAGAAAACAGGAACGATCTCTCGTTTCCTGGCCGAGTGAACGACGTGGAATAAAAAATGAGAAAGTTCGCTGAATCATTTGAATAATTATAATATGTATGTAAACAAAGCGAACGTAAGTCAAACACAATTTGAAATTGTAATCAATGTTTAATTGTAATGACATTTGCACCAGGTGCATTGTGTATGTATAACATACCAGAGAATTTCCACATTACATGTCAGCAATTTTCCAAAATGTATTCAAACTCATTACATCTTTTCTATGAAAAATAAATAAACCACTTTGTAGGCTGAGCATACGTATGTTCGTGATACACTCAGTAAAAATGATGTACTTTTTTCTTCCGAAAAAGAACGTGTTTGTGTATTGACGCGAATAAACTCAAATCTCTTTACGTGAAAAACACGTAGCCTGCGGTACATCAACAAGAAAATCAAAATCATGCATCTCCAAAACACATTTCAAGAGAATCTATTTAAACGTAATCCAGCGCGTACTTTGTAACAAAATGCTTCTCACAGCCCTTTGTGGTCAACATTTTACCCTCGATTTCCTCACAATCCCCCACACCCACTTCACAGCGTGTATATGGCGCCTCTTTGGACCTGACATTGCATGTTCATGTATTTTGCGTTCCCGCTACAAAGCTTCGTGACACAAAAAGCGAGCTTCATTCTCAGTAACACGCGCCTTTGTCCGGCCTTGTCGATTGAACGTCCGAAACTTCAACGGATCCACTTCAATATTTCGGTGATGATCTCCGCGCGGTCGGCGGGACGGGCCGGGGGGAGGGGGAGCGGGGGGGGGCGCCTGCATCAGCCATTAATCACCACGCGCGTTAAGAACAATCGCTGGCGCTTGTTTTTCGCCAGCGCGATTTGCGGAGGTGCTTTGCGTCTCTTCTCGCGCGTCCGTCAAGCCCCCGCCGTTTACCCACGACCTCGCTCTCGTCACCCCCCACCCCAGCACCCCCACCCCCTCCGCTCCTGCCACCCCCGGCGCGGAGAGCCTTTGTCACTGGCGCTGGACGTCCCTCGGCTCAGAGCCAACTCTGCTGCTTGACCAATGCATGCGGATCCACGATACCAGGGTGTCGGGGATGAGGTTTCGGGATTCGGGCAATCAGCACTAAATACCACTACGTCTTTCTGATGCACTCTCTGATTGCACTGATGTTCTTTTTCTGTTTTACTTGTATATTTTTACCGGGAGAGGTGGCTCAGTGCATCAGCTGATGTCACTGCTGACCCTCTGACTGGGAAGTCCTAGGATCGAGTCCCGACAGCGGCAGGATTTTCGACGCTAGAGATCTACGTCGAATTCAGTCGCTGTCTGGAGAAGAATTCTAGAGGTCGGCTGCTCTAATCGGTAGCTTTCCGTGGTTTCTCCGATCAACACCAGGCGAATGCCGGAGCAGTACTCTAACAAACGGGCCACGGACCGCGCGCGATCTTTCCTACCACTTCATTGTCCTATCCTCACGCCTTACACTAAATGCACTACACTACCACATATTCCGGGAGACTGGTCGGGTACTTGGAGCTTGTCCCGACTGGGACTGTGCCATGCTGGTGGGAGACACCTGGTGGGGAAAACCCCACTAGCCGACGGTAGGTCGGCGCCGGATCTCGGCATCCAGGGGGGGGGAAGACAACCACTCCTGAGCTAAAATAGGCACTACACTTATGGGACTAATGACCAAAGTCGTTGACGCGCCTGGAATCACTAAGAACCGATCAATCAATCAATGAAACCAGGGTGTCGGGGATGAGGTTTCGGGATTCTGGCAATCAGCGCTAAATAGTACTATGTATTTCTGAAGCATTTAATGTCCTTTTTCTGTTTCTCTTGTACATTTTTTGATTATGTTGATGTTACTTTAAAATGTCAAGATATGTAATACATTATCATGCAACGCAGATAAATTATGTAACAATTTACTCATACAATTCGGAAGAAGTATGTTTTAAACACTGTATTAGCCAAACTTTTTTATCGTTTCATGTTTACTTTTAACAAAACATGATTAAAGAAGAGAGAAATGCTTAGCGGAAAATAAATGTTTGATTTAAGAACTTTGCTGTACAGATTTTTTGGCCACCCTGCTCGTAAAGTCACGAACCTCTATTAATTTTGTTGCGATGCGTATTCGGAATAGGAAAAATACCAACAAATTCAAGTTAATTTTCAAAATGGTTTTAGCTGCTGGATGTAGAGAAGGGTGATATCTTAGCATATAGTCCAAGTCCGAGAGAGATCGACCTACTCTCATCTGTTATTTGAATGAGGCGTATTTCTTATGAAATTTAATATATAGATAGATAGATAGATATTTATTATTCTGCAGGTAGGTATATACAACCTGGTAGCAGAGCTCTACAATTTACATATTACTAATATTAACTTTAAATTATTTAACAACGTAACTTTAAATTATTTAAAGACATAATAATAATAATAATAATAATAATAATAATAATAATAATAATAATAATAATATGCTAACAATAATAGCCTTAACTACATTTTATGGTTGACCTGCACAGTTATTTGAAACTATTAAATACAAGATTACACGACTTTTTAATTACACTTTACTTCACTTCACTTCACAACATTTGAAATTCACTTCTCTTTCTACTTCTATACTGCACTACACTGCACAACACTTCACCACACTTCAATACAATACTACTTTGAATATAATTATGTATTTAGAACAGGAACGCATTTAATAGTAATTAATTAACACAATGATGATAGCAATAAAAATATCAATAATAATCAAATAATAACTGATATAATAATCCAACTTACTAAATTAATAAAGTTTACAAATACCATTAGTTAATTTACTTTTAAGTCTTTGAACACCTAGAGGAAAGTAAATAAAATAAAAAATCGCACATTGGTTGCAAAATCATGTCTTGGCCAGGCGGTCCTTAATTACAAATACTTTAAATTCGTTTTTTCCATGTACCTTTGTTTATAATTTCATTAAACTAAAGTAGGTAATTTTATTACGAATACGACATGCCACTTTTTCTAGCTGAAGTAAAAGTGAACCAGACTTAATTTACCGCACTGTGGTTTAAATTACTGCTGCGGCACCCTGTTGCAGGGAAATAAAGTAAGCATGTTTCAGTTAGAGAGTGAGGGTGTAGAAAATGCGGCAGAGAAACGCAAAACATATTACTCTACGTATGGGACAGAAAAGAAGTAACGGAGAGAGCTCATGTTTCTTTCTTTGTGCTTTAGAGAAGACATCTCTACCAGGAAGAGTAATTTTGGAGTAAATCATATTTAAAATTTATAACAACAAATTATGTATAATAAATAATTGAGACTCACCTATACATTTAAACATTTTATAAACTAAAATATAATAAATAATTAGATATATCAGAAAAGTTACAAATTAAGAACTTTTTTTTTCAAAAAAAGTATTGTAAAACTGAAGTCTGTTTACAAACACACAAACGTTATTCAACATTTAATTCAATACAATATTGAATCATCACCAGAAACTATGAGATTGCACATCAATTTAAAAAATGTCCTTGGAATCGGGCATTATCCATGAATGAAGTCAGGAGTAGAAAAAATATTCAGCAGTTCTTTGCTTTAAATATTTTTTATGCAATTCACTAAATAGTACATCACATCATCAAATTTTTTGCATTCTTTTTCGAAAATTTTGGGGTGTTAGCTAGTATAGACACGTTCGTATTTGCCTTGTTGTGTAGTTTTGTAACGTGGTCTGTCAAATACTTTAATCATTACATTACTATAGTCACTTTTTTACAATTTGTTTCTAAGAATTCTTGCCAGGAAAAATCTGTGGCATCATATTCCAATTTCCCCTCTGCAAATTTTAATAACAGAGTTTGCGATCTTGAGAATAACTGCGTCAAGTAAATTATTTCATTATTTTGAATTTTTACTTTCTCACACTTCTTAAGAAGAGAAAGTAATATAATCGTGCGCCGGTAAACGGCAAATATTCGGCAGAAAAACTCTTATTGCTGAGACCTGGTAACGAAAAAATACTGTTGCTGTAATAGTGAATTACTTCCTTTAACACGTGATGTAGCCAGAATCCATGTGTTGTGGATCCATGATACCAAAAAATCGATTGACGGCTAAACGTGTGTGTGTACGTGTGTGTACGTGTGTGTACGTGTGTGTGCGCGTGCGCGTGCGCGTGTGCGTGTGCGTGTGCGTGTGCGCGCGTGTGTGTGTGTGTGTGTGTGTGTGTGTGTGTGTGTGTGTGTGTGCCCGTCCGTTTATGGTCAATGCCTAAACCGATGCCCACACCGTTCAGCCGATTTTCTCCAAAAACTTATATTCCCAGAAAGAACCCATCGAACTCAAAACTTTAGGAGTTTAAACTGGATATTTTCATTTTTGAGCGTACTCTTCTTCATGAAGCTTCAGTAACATTTTCAATATTTTCTAAAACATTAATCCATTTTTTTAGTTAAACTTTGTCCTCAGATGGCGTAAAGAGGTATCATTTTCGTTGAAATTTCATATTTTTCGAAAATTGCAAAAGTGCAATTTTTGGAGGCTTCTTCCCACAACTATAATATTCAAGATAGTGATATTTTCCTTAATGAAATCTCTTTAAGACAGATCTTCAAATACTCTCTTGTGCAGTATTTCAAAAATATGTGTAGTTTTCATGTAATTTTACAAGAAATATAAGCAATTTTTTTAAAACATTTTTTCCTCTACAAGAGCACAAACTTTTTTCTTTAGACTTTCTCTTCACATGTATCAACGAGTGGTAAAAAGGAGGGGGGCTAGTTCCATTTTCGGCGAACTCTCCGTATTTTCGAAAACTCCAAAAAGTTAACATTTCAAAACTTCAAAATTGAAGATGGAGGTTTTTGCTTCAGCCAAAGTGTTCTTACAAAAATAGATTTTTAAAAAGATCAGGAGCCTTTTTCGAGAAAATGGAGAAGTTTTCGAGCGATTCGTGCTGGAAATTTATGCAATTTCTAAACAAACTGCTCCTTTTTCACAGATATAAAACTTCTGCTTCTTTCACAGATATAAAACGGGACGCTTAAAATAATGGCGCTAGTTTCATTTTCATTGACCTCTCTGGAATTTTCGAAAGTTGCAAATTTAGAAATAATGCAAAAATGTATGTGCTGTTGAAGCACCACTAGTTTGTTTTTCCAATTTGTCGCTTCTTAAAAATACGTTTCAAGAATTTTGAACAATGAAAATTTGTTAGTAGTAAACAATCTAGTAGAATCAATTATCTGCAAATAAGCATTTTGGAATTATCTAATTTCTTTATAAATTCATTAACAAATATTGCTCCAAGCATGGGAATTTAACTAAGCCCAGGCAAGGGGTACACCGGTAGCAGGCCGGCGAAGTCGGACTATCGACCCAAAATGCCAAATACATACATACAACAAATAGTGCCAAATTGATGAGTAAACTACAAAAATACAAATAATTACGTCGGTAAACTACATTGGTTTAGACACAAAACCCATGCAAATATACCATACAAAACATTCAATATAATGGCTGACTCACTTTCTAAACCTCTCCTTAATTATAGTGCTGCTGAAGTGAGTTGACAAAAATTATCTACATTAGAATGATTCAATAAGAAAGGGGACTGCATTTTACCTCTTGAAATGAGTATTACAATCTCTTGCAACTATATTCTAACAACATATATTTTAACGTGTATTCCAAGTCACACCCACCCGAAACAGTCTCCAGCTGCACGTAACAAGACAAATCAATCGCCCAGCCTACGCCCATTGCGCGAGACTAGCCCCTGGGCAGTAAGGGAGTGCGACAGCTGAAAGCACAGAGCTCCAGCGCTGGAGCTAAGGGCAGGTCAGAGTTCTTGTTGTGGGTGCCGCACTTGTGTCGCCACTGCCTGTAAGCTGCTGGGGCGAGGGCAGGCGGCCGGCCAGCAACAGATGCGCAGCGCCAGACGCAAGCAGACAGTCGACATCACAAGAAGCGCATGCTCAATGGGAAAATACTGTTTTCGGGAGAAAACTGGCTCATGGAAAAATTGATCACCGAGAAATAAGTGGTATCGATAACGCTCAACAACAAGAGAATAGTCGAATTTGTTTAGCAAAGGAAAATATTAGATTGAGCTGATTCCTGATGAAGTGAATTGCGTGTGTTGTTATAAAATAAATGTGCACATTGTTACAGAAAATTGAATATTTTTGGGTCGTTTTTAACTGTCTGAATGAAGAATTGAAGAATCTGTTGGTTGCAAACGAGTACTTTTCCCAGTGATTCATTTCACTCTTATTTTAATATGAAGCGGATGTTAATATGAAGCGTTTTAGACGTATGCTCTTTAGAAAAAAATTGTATCACATTCAATATTCCGTAACTTATCACAAATACATTTAAACAAATTCAAACAATAGATTTTTAAAAAGCAACGCTTGCTGTAGACTAGAGAAAGTATCCGGAGCTTAAAGGAACTCCAACAAGTAAAACGCACTAATCTTTTTCTTTCATACCAAATTTTGTAAATAAAGCTTACAAACAAAGAAAATACAACATATATCGTTTAAAATAATTAAATCTTTGTATTCTAATACATATTTTCTTATCTTTCTTTTAGATTCAGAATCATATAAAACATGTAAGATATAGGACGTGTTACAATATTACGACAGATTCATGCCAAGTCGTTTTACTTCATTTGTAATAGGGAAGGAGGCGCGGATTTGACGGATTAATTGATTGATTTTCATACAGGGAGCGGTAGTTCAGTGCATCAACTGATGTCACTGCAGCGACTCTGACCGGGAGGTCCTATGTTCGAGTCCTGATGGCGGCAGGATTTTCGACACTAGCTTTTCAGCTAGGTCGAATTCAGTCGCAAGGTCTGTCTGGAGGAGAATTCTAGCGTTCTGCTGGTCTGATCGGTTTTCCGTGGTTTCTCCGATCAACACCAGGCGAATGCCGGAGCAGTACCCTAACAAACGAGCCACGGACCGCGGGCGATCTGTCTTTCCTCTTCCTTGTCCTCTCCCCTTACACACACACACACACACACACACACTCACTTACACTAACATGCACTACACTATGACACATTCTGGGAGACCGGTCGGAAGCTTCGAGCTTGTCCCGTCTGGGGCGGTTTCCCGTTGGTGGGAGAGTCCTGGTTAGGGGGAAACCCCACTAGCCGACGGTAGGTCGGCGCTGGATCTCGTCATCCAGCGGGTATATATCACAGCCATCTCTCGAGAAAAAACATGCACTACACTAACGGGACTAATGACCAAAGCAGTTAACCCGCCCAGAAACACGAAAAAAATCAAACAATCGGGGCCGGTTTCACCAAACGAGGAGTAAGAGTTTACTCTGGAGTAAATCACGTTTACACGAGAGTATCTTCTGGGAGCGTTTCACCAACACTTTACTCGAGTGTAAATCGCATACACGAGAGTAAATTCGAGAGTAACTTTACACGGCGAAGATCCGTCGAGTAAAATGCGGAGTAAGCTTAGTTTTCAACGTGCGTGTACCTGCGACGTGTTGTTATGGCCCGACGATTGCGAATGATGGTATTTGAAGATGATTCCGGCGATGATTCGGAATATTATCCTGTAATGCGAAGACAAAGATAGGTGTAGGAGAGAATGGATTGGTTTCCCAATTATGATGATCGAGATTTTGTGACGAGGTTATGTTTGACCAAATTATCAGCTCTTCTATTTTGAAGAATTGAAGCGAAATAATTTGCATACTAAAAAATAAATATAAAAAATATATTCAAGTAGTAGAATTATTTCATAAACTATTATTTCTGAATTGTAGGTACCCATTTACAGGCAATCAGTCCAGAATCAAAATCAAAATAGGATATTCTATTAAAAATCATTTAAATCGTGCAAGTACGTATTTTATTTGTGAAGTAAAACTCATCGGGTACATTATGAACTGTGGAGGACTTTGTAAATTTATTTTTCACCGATGTGGATTCGAAATAAAGTAAATATATGACAAGAAAAGGAAAAATAAGAACAATAAGTACTTATTTATTTAATCAAAAACAGTAATAAACGGTAATAATAATAAGAGAACGTATGGGGGAGATCATCTGCGTACGTTTTCTTGAGTTCCGGAATCCCTTCCCAACGTTTTAACTATAACTAATAGTTGAAAGATGAATAAAAGTTAAAAAATAAAACAAATATTTCTTTTAAAAGCGCGAGGTTCACAACATTTGAAAAACTAGACATTTTCGTCCTAGTTGGTAATAATATACATTCGAAAACCTAGACTAATTAATATTAAGAAATAAAGATACAAAAACTAAGAAATAAGCTACGCTATCTCAAATAACCACACAAAAGTAAGAGCAAGACGACGCAAAGAACTTCCAAATCTGAAATGTAAGGAAATAACCAGAGGTTATTTGTTGGTCCGCAATGGTTCACAGTGTTACTCTCGTTCACGGCCTCTTGAATCACTCTCTACTGTGTATGAAAAATTGCGTGTTCAGCAGGTACGCGGAGTAAATTGGGGAGTATGTACTCTAGAGTAACATAACCCTCCAGAAGCGTGGTGAAACGCTTATATTTTACTCGAGAGTAACTATCGTGGAGTAATGCTTACTCTCGAGTAACTACTCTTCACTTTACTCGGCTGTTGGTGAAACCGGCTCCTCTTAGGGGACACTAAAATTACCTCGCTCCTCAACATCATCATTTTAGTGGTATATGTAATGTACATTCATTTGGTTTTTCCATGCATTGAAAAGTTTGGTATGAACACTACAGACACGTTTTTTATTTATTAATACAGGTATAACTCTCATTTCAACATTTTGTTACTATAGGCATTGTTCAGAAGTTGTGATTATTTTTTCTTCTGAAACTGCTGCTGGCAAGAACCTTCCTCAAGCCTTTATGGGTCGTATCGTGGCTCATTCCCACTGTGTCATGTCCAACCTCTCTTCAGTGGCTGACTTCCCTCTCGCACCGTCTGTTCTTATATAGCTCTGCTATCATCTCCGTCTTTATAGCTCGCGCTGGCGGTATAAAATGTAGGGGCTTGCCCGTGAAACTGACAGTCGGTGCAAGAAATTGTCGGCTGAGACTCAGTCGCATCCCAGGGACAATGGACGCGGATTCCGCTATCTATACACGAGTATGCCCGCTGAACACCGTCAAATTGTTTATAAAATGAGTTTTATCTATATCCTAAGAGCTGAAGAGAGCACCCATTCGGGTGTTATTATGAGCAACGTAATGAAACTTTTGTTCTATTGGATTAATAGTAACGTATGAATACAATAGGAAATTGTGCAATTTTAAACATAACTTTATACGTTTATTATTATCATTATTCGTATTATAATATATTCTGAGTATAATATAAACTATTTTAAATACAATTATTATATTGTAATGGTTCCTACTTCCTTCCTTCCTCCCTCGGCTATCCTGCCTATCCTTGCAATATTTTGTTTCGTACTTGATTGAACCTGTCGTTTGCCCCTTTTTGCTAGCTAGTTTTTACAAAATCTCTTATAACCTGCAGCCGTGAAAAAGGTGGTGGTCCTATACAGGAATCCAAGCGAGGTGACTGGATTGTGCGTGCTAGGGTATTACAGCAAATAATGACGCATACTCTCGATTGGTAAAAACGAACAATATTTTTGTTCGTTCGTTTATTACTGCTAACAACTCACCGTCTTTCCCTCAACACTGATACCCAGTAATCCTATGACATAGACATATAAAAAAAACACAAAAAAAACACAACAAGGAAACTCATTCACACATAATAATAACAAAATAACATGAAATCTCACTCATACATCGAATGCGCATTCCCTGATTTTCTTTTGACCATTTCCTAATTTAATTTTGTTAAACAAAACTTGGTCTTCAACAATTCCTTTCAGCTCCGGAATGCGTCTTCAGATGAAGTGTGACAATGACTCTCGTGACAATGACGTCTGGTGGCCGCCGCCTGGTACCTTCCGATGTGCGGTCGCCGTCCACTCCTGCTCGCGGTCGCCTTCGGAAACCGATAATCGCGAACCGCTATTGTCCGTATAAATGATACTACTTAGCTGCTAGTCCGTCACCGTTTGATGAAATTTCATGTATTCGTTGCGTATTGTTCGGCAAAACGAAACAAAACAAAAACCAACTAATTTTGGCGTTATAGCAAAAGTAGTTTCTTCGAAATGACTACTGTTTACATCATTCGCATTCAAAATGAACGTCCAATTGTTCTGATTTCAGCATCTATTCTTGTACATATTATAACGAAATGTTCGTCACGTTGAATTTCCTTACAATAAATAATCACATCTGATTGTCCGTAATCACAAAAAAAATTCTACTTGAAACAAAAATATTTACTCCCGAATTTTTGCTAACACTCCAGAATCCCAATAATTATTGCAACTTTACTCCCTATTCGAAATGTACTTTTGAAAGAAATTTTACTACGCGCCAATTCCGCGCACACGAACCTTCATCCCCGGTATCCACGACACATCTCAGCTCACATCGAAATTTTTTCAGCAACTTACATTGTTACAAAAATGCTTCTCGAACAAAATAGTTGCCACTCGCTTGCTTTTAATCTGCAGTTAATTCCTCTGATTTTCTTCTCTTCGTAACATGGCGTCATTTGTTTATACTTTTAGTTCATTGCAAATTTCCAAATATTATATTATAATTTTGCTTCCGCACATGCGACAAAGTTGACACTAATTTTGTCGTCTTCCCCGTGTTTTAATATATTGTTTCCCCATGTTTCAGCCAAATAGGTTTGTGCGTTTTGTTATAATTCTTAAAAACCATGTTTACAATCTTTCTTTTCTAGCTCGACAATGGCCATATTCTGCTCGTTACATTAACAAAATTCCAATTCTATTTTAATTTATATCTTCCGAATGCGTTGACCGGATTTGATGCCGTTTGTTCTATTTACTTCCATAATTTCTGTTCTACCGGACGATTATGTTCAATTTTCACAAATTTTACGCGCTATAATTCTTTATTTTAATTTTGACTTGTAAAGTGTTTTCTGTCGGCACCGTTGTAATCGATACACAAGTTTATTCTTTGTCACATTTTTGTAAAGTTGCATCTGGGGGTTTTGTCTCGAAATGACGGATCATTACAATATGTATAATCGTTACTCTCACTGTGTAAAATGCTTCTAACGCCTAATTCATTAAATAAAGGTTGTCGTTATTGTCGCAATAAACACACTTAGTATCTAGCTGATGGTTAAAATATTTTACAATGAAATAAATATTACTTTGAGACCGTAATATTTTATGATAACGTTTGGTGAAATTTCAGAATGAATTCCGAATAATACATTTCCTTAATAAAACAAGATTCTTTTTTTGAATTCCATCATTATATACGACCTTTTACGTTACAAAAAACCATTAATACAATGAGATCTTTCGACCCAGATTATGACGTATATTACTGCCGTATATTGCCACAAAGAATTGCGTCATCATACATTCAGGCAATCATAGCCAGGGAATCGAGGAGAAGTACCGGTAAACTGAACAGCCAACCACCATTTTTTCGCACGTAAGTTAAATACCCAAGGTGTCTCAACTTTGATTCAGTTATAAATTTATAATGGTGTGATAAAAAATGACGTATGCAACTCGTTTATAATGTTGCTTTCTTGCATTTGTACAACTTGTACAAATTTGAAAACTCGCTCCTAACAAAAACTCTCGTCGCTGGTATTCAAACACGAACTCGTGCAATAAAACTTAACAATATAAACTAATTACATAATACTATTGTGTAAGTTATCTTCATCATGTTCAACATTTTTGAAAAATTACATTACGTGCCACCTGTGAGAATGTTGCAAAGTGAGATAAGAAAAGAAGCAATGTTTGCCATTCCTTTTTCGGCTTATTTCCTGATATTTCGATTATAGTACAATTAATGCGAAATTGCATTTAGATGGGTATACTTTGATATTAATCAAGAAGTACGTTCAGTTCTTCTCCAGGCAACATATAAATACCCTTTATTGTCATTTTCAATAATTAGACTCAGTGGATCAGTCAATTTGTATTCACAAAATTTTTAAAATAGCGTAATTGAATTGGAGCTAGACGACTATATATCCAGTTGTGTTGTTCTTGTCGGATTAAGTGATAGTTTATTGGCCCTTGTATATAATTATATGACGAAGATGAAACATGTTCATTTTTATTTTTTAAACAACACGAACTTTGTGATAGATCGATTTTATAAAATACAACATTTTATAAAGTTTTATGGACGCTGACCCACTACCTATTAAAAACTAACAAAACAAGAGTTAGAGAAATTAGAGAAAACTGACCGAAAAGGGCATCATGTGATTCTAAGAAATTGGGAGCCACGATACAAAAACAGGGAGTTTACAAAAAGGTATGCGCAAAAAATTTATTTAAAAAACTTAGTATCCCTGACCCTCATGTTATAGAAATCAGATATAAATAATACCATAAAACAAAATTTTTAATGCATAATCGAAATAGTTCCTTACACGGTGAAGAGCTATGACAACGTCTAGAACATTGAAAAACAAATTGAAGAGATTTGGATAAGAACTTCTTCAGAAGATGTACAGTAATTAGTACAACTGAAAGAATTATAAATAAAAAATTTAAGAAAATAATGGCTCCGGTGCACGACATCAAAGAGAAAGTTGAAAACAGGAAACTCATCCGTTTAGAACATGTGCAGCTAATGGACGAAAGACCACCCTACACGATTATTGACTGGCAATGGAGTGGAAGTAGAAAATTATAAATGCGAACACGAGGATGAAACGACAAAATTACGAAATTTAGAAAAGTGGAAATTACCATCTGATTTATGGAATAATATAGATAAAATGAGATTAGGCGCCGAAATATCGTTAGATGACAGACGTTGAGACGGAAGACAAAGAAAAAGTACAGCAAATATTACTGAATGCAACAGACATAAGTGGATAAAAAATTCGTTATCTCTTTAAGAAAGTGAACCGCGCGATGAATCTGCACCAAAGATACACTCCAGAGAAATGCCGCTCTGATATGCCATATAGTGGCTTTCATCAAGAAATTCCAGGCGAATGCGGAGCAGTACCATCGCCAATCAGAAGATTGCAATGGGAAATGTAATGGGACGAAGCCTGATTTGCCTGAGTACACACATAATAATGACACACCGACAGAGGTAGCTCACGGCATCAACCAATGTCACTGCAATTCCTCTTTCCGGGAGGTGGGGTTTTGAGCCCCCACGTGGAATGATTTTCAACAATAGAGAGGTAGGTCGAGCTTTTTGCTGTCTGGAGGAGTAGTCTTCCGTAGTTTATCCGATTAACACCAGGCGAATAACCTAACAAATGGGCCACAGACCGCGCGAGAACTTTCCTTCCCATTCCTTGTCCTGTCCTACCCCTTACACACAGTTACACTAACATGCACTACACTATCATACATGCAGGAGAACGGTCGAAAGCTTAGAGTGTGTCCTGGTTAGGCTAGTACGACGCCAATGGGAGATACCTGCATGGGGGAAAACCCCTCTAGCCGACGCACGGTAGATCGGCGCCGGATCTCGCCATCCAGTGAAGTAAGAACACCACCACCTCCGCGAAAAACATGCCCCACACTTGCAAGACCAATGACCTAACAGTTGACGCTCTCGGAATAACTAGTAATCAATTAATTACCAATTACAAATGATAATTATTTCTATTCTGAGTTCTGTTAATTACTCTTGAAATATGAAGCTGGGAGGTAAACTGCAAGGCAGGTCAATAGTGTAAATGATTTTCTAGCTGGCTGCGACTTTACAGACCATTAACCCGGCGTTAAAACATTTATTGCTTTATCAACAAATTTTCATTTCAAATAATTGCGAAAGTATTTTAGTTTAAATACTTTGTAATCATTATCAAGCAATATGCACTGTTTTCATACATTTAAAGCCAGCATTCGACACAGTACCCAGTAGAAAACTATGGGATGCACTGGAGAAAGCAAAGGTTTGAAGCAAATGGGGTAATTAAAAGAATATAAAAATGTGTATGATACAGTAAGGCTGAATGGACAACTCAGTGGAAAATTTAGAATTGGCATTCTTCACATCATTGAGCTCTCTACTATTTATAATCTTGAAGGATCGGGTTTATAACCAAAAAAATGTATTAAAAAATGTAATATTGGGAATTGGAATATGAGACCGTCACGGACACAAGCACTGATGTTTGCGGACGATATTTAATCTAGGCCAAAACCCCAAGAGAGCTGCAAGAGATGGTAATTATGTGGGAGTATGCACTGGAGGATATGGGTATGAAGATAAACATCAATAAGAGCAAAGTTATGTTTATAGGCAAAGAAAATGAGGAAATTAACATTAAGCGGAGAGAGGAAAACATGGAGCATGTAACAAGTTTATAGGAACAATAATTTCCGAAGATGTAAAATATAAGGAGAAACTGAATAATAGATTGAAGAAAGAAAATTCTGTGTATTTACAAATAAATAAGAAGTTACCAAGAATGAATGTAGGCACTAAAACTAAACTCCAAATTTATATGTACGTATTTATGCCAATATTTGTACATGGAATTGAAAGTATACCACATAATACGAAAATAGAAAGTAGAATTAAAGCAGTGGAAATCAAATTTCTACGCAGGATAGTAGGAAAAAGAAGAAAAGATCGAATACGAAATAATGCAATTAGGGAGAAACTAGAAGTTACATCGCTAATCAAAGAAATGGAAAACAAGGTTCTGAAGTTATTCGTAGTACAAGTTAATAGAATAGCAGAGAACAGGAAGCCGAAACAAATGATCGAAGCCAGGCCAGAGCGAAAGATACCACGTGGAATGCCAAGAGGAACATGGGTCGCATAAATACAGGATATATATGCCAAAGAAGCGGAGATACACGAGAACACGTGAAGCGCAGACAAAAATGAGTGTGTCGAATGGCTAACCCGACACTGAGAGGCATCAGGGGAAGAATTGATTGATTTTTTCATGTTTCCAGGAGCGTCAACGGATATGGTCATTAGTCCCGTAAGTGCATGTTTTTTCTCGGTAGATGACGGTGATCTTCCCCCGCTGGATGGCGAGATTTGTCCCCGACCTACTGTCGGCTAGTGGGGTTTCCCCTAAACCAGGACTCTCCCACCAGCGAGGCACCGCCCCAGTCGGGACAAGCTCTAAGCTCCCGACCGGATTTCCGAAATATATGGTAGTGTAGTGCAGGTTAGTATAAGTGTGTGTGAAAGGGGAGAGGATAGGACAAGGAAGAGGGAGGACAGATCGCGTGCGGTCCGTGGCCCGTTTAGTAGGGTACTGCCCCGGCATTCGCCTGGTGTTGATCGGAGAAACCACGAAAAACTACTGATCAGAGCAGCCGGTCTCTAGTATTCTCCTCCAGACAGCGACTGAGTTTGACCTACCTGAAAAGCTAGTGTCGAAAATCCTGCTGCCGTCAGGAGTCGAACCTAGGACCTTCCGGCCAGAGGCGCTGCAGTGACATCAGTTGACGCACTGAACTACCGCTCCCGGGTCAGGGGAAGAAGAATATTGATTAGCCAAAACATGATTTTATATAAATTAAATTTTATATTATTATCGACGATGCAGTTCTGTTACCGTGAGTGATCACGCCAATTAGATAAGAGAAATATTGTAAACTTTTCCCAAAATTCTACAAGCAACCCCTGAAATACGAATATTTTGTCTTCTACTACGGGCGCGGACGTGATTCTTTGTCAAGTTGGTTTATTACCTCGGACCTGTTTTGTAACGTGAATAAAAATATATGGATTCTACTTTGTTACAACTATCGATATTATCTTTTTACAACATGACCTATCTTCGCAGAAAATAAACTACCTTGTTCTAGATACAGATTTTTAACAACTTGTGATTTCATGAGGGACCCGCAAATCTCTTGGCTACCGTAAAACCTTGCCATGTTTGCCAATTGTTTCATTTTAGTAAAGTGGAGTACGATACATAGTAAACTCTAAAATATCCAAAAAAGGATGAGATTCATTTGGCGTTTAGATTTTGCAACATTGCATGAGAGTTTAGCATTCATTTTACTTATTATAGAATGACAAGATATTAAAGAATGAGTAATTTTGTATGTGCCAAATAGGACAATATTTGCTAGAAATATCAAAAAAAAATTCGTTCAGAAGTCACACATTCTCAATATGAGGTTTCTAATTCATAGTATCTCTCCATAACTAGTTGCAAACATATCTTCGTAACTGGAGAATTAATTAAGTCACCGAATAATGATGTTAAGACCAATGAGACCAAGAGATGCAGAAAGTGATCTAGTAAGTGAATAATATTAGTATTTGTTATTAGAATTTAAAAGTAATTAAGAAATATGCAGTCTAATTCGCTGTTATCCTGTTTCTAGATCTGTGATTTTGTTACTCTTATTTTCTACAAAATAAGTAATAATTTGTTTGTTATAAATAAAAAATTCAATTCACATTCATTCTGTTCTTCATGGTAGTAAGATAAACTGGAACGTATTCAAATGTCTTAATCTAAAAATAATTTATGTGTATCTACTAACAATCTTCAAAGTTTCGTCCTGAAGAGAGAATTTTTTTCTAAAACCACCCGTTGTTCCGATTTGCCTTTCTTTATAAACATTTATTTCAATGGACTACAGAAGTTTGCAATATTCTTCAACAGATCTCATAGATTTAAAATCCATCTTCAAAATGGTATCACTAATTCCGAACTGGATGTGTTAACACAGTCCCCACAAGTCAATTTTTTCCATAAGAGGTAAGAGAGACAGAGGAAGGCCAATAAATACATGGAAAGAACTTTTCTAAGGCCAGAATACGCCTAGTCTTTGACCTGAATAATAATAATAATAATAATAATAATAATAATAATAATAATAAAATGGATACAGGGTCAAGTATCCATTCTCCCAATAATTATCTCCAGTAATGGCTTTATAGAAAAACACTTCAAAGAAAACCTTCAAAAACTTGATATCCCTCCAAGGCTTTTAAAAGTAATGCAGAAGGCTATCATCTTAAATACTTTCCGCATTGTCCAGAACTTTCTAAATTCAGATTTTTAAATAAATAGTAAATAACGCATTTGGCGAAAAGCCCGTTGTTATTTGAGAACCAGATCTTGCCGTGAACCAGGAATGTGTAAACATAAATAATAATAATGACAATAATAATAATAATAATAATAATAATAATAATAATAATAATAATAATAATAATAATAATAATAATAATAATAATAATAATAATAATAATAATAAATCTCGATCTCCTAATTGCAAACATTCGCCCAGCTCGCATCCCTTAAACCCCTCCGCTCCTACAGTCGCGGACGTACCGCTTCCCGCGGGCTGTCCTCACCCGCACCGAACGCGAGCGCTACTGTCGTTTGCGGAGGAAGGAAAGGGGGCGGGGCCGGTTGGAGGTAGGGTTCGGATCGCAGCGCTCGGGGCAATAAAGGCCACGGATACTGCCCAAGATGGCGTCGTAACGTTTGTGCCGCGCGCAGCCAGGTTTACGACCGCAACGCCCCTGGCGGGCCTCGCGCACGGTCGAGGGGGAAGGGTGGGCTCCCAAGGGCGTGTGGGGAGAGGGGATTTCCGGGGAATGTCGAGGCTCCGTCCACTTGTTGATGCTGATGCTAATGGGCTGCCTTTAGGGCCACGTTTGCTGCAAAGGCTCAGTCGAGGTTTTTGTGGAAAAAGGAAGAGAGGGTATTAACAAGCAGGTAAAGGCTGAAAATGTGTATCGTCCTTTCCAAACGAGTATCTTCTTGTTATAGTGGGATTGATTGATTGATTTTTTCGTGTTTCCGAGCGCGTCAACTGTTTTGGTCATTATTCCCGTTAGCGTAGTGCATGTTTTAAGTCGAGAGATGGCGGTGGTCATCCCCCGCTGGATAGCAAGATCCGGCGCCGACGTACCGTCGGCTAGTGGGGTTTCCCCCTAACCAGGACTCTCCCACCAGCGGGGCACCGCCCCAGCCGGGACAGGCTCTAAGTTCCCGACTGGTCTCTCCGAATGTGTGGTAGAGTAGTGCATGTTAGTGTAAGTATGTGTGTGTAAGGGGACAGGATAGGAGAAAGAAGGCGAAGGACAGATCGCGCGCTGTTCGTGGCCCGTTTAGTAGGATAGTGCTCCGGCATTCGCCTAGTGCTGATCGGAGAAACCACGGAAAACTACCGATCAGAGCAGCCGGCCGCTAGAATTCTCCTCCAGACAGCAACTGAATTCGACCTAGCTGAAAAGGTAGTGTCGAAAATCCTGCCGCCGGCAGGACTCGAACCTACGACCTCCCGGTCAATTGCTATAGTGGGAATTCCACTGGCATCAGATTGGATAGATTAACATACATCATGGCAATAACGTTTCCTAGTTCAGTTTGGGCTCGTGTATCGACGGTGGCGGATTTTCGTAGTTGGTTAATTCATCAGCTGTCTGAACTACAATTGACCTGCTGTGATCGGTAGTTTTACGTTCTCTCTCTGATACACCGACGAATGTTGAAGCGGTATTCTAACAAAAGGGCCACGGACCGCGCGCGATCTTTATTTCCTCTTCCTTCTTCTGTCA
>BLKR01003575.1:0-112500 GCA_011170035.1 Teleogryllus occipitalis | reverse complement strand
CATTTTTTCATACTCTGCGGTAGGGCCTACTATCTCTTCTGTTGTATCCCTTCTACGCCCTGCTTCTCCCTGCCATGCTCTGCAAGGCCACGCTTCCTTAGCCCTGTCTTCTCTTCATCCCCATTTGGAAATTTCCGGTCTACCTCGCTCACTTTTTCACAAAAAATTATATTTTTCTTATTTGGGCTTCCAGCTCCTAAATTTTCTTCACTTTATAACTAAAAACAATAAACAATTCTAAACTACAGAATGAAATACTTGTAGACTCACGTACATTTTGTGTTTTTTTTGTGGAGTTTCATATATTACTTCCAATACTGTCAATAAATTGTCACATTGTAAAACTTACTCTATTTTATATTTTGTCTTCTCTCGTATTCTTAAACAAATATTTGAAATTGATCTGTCAAATCGTGACCTTGAAGGGACTGACTGTTTTAAGCGAAGTTTAACATGCCAGAGTTCTCGCACGGAGACGCTAGAAGATAGATATGGAATATGAATGTATATGTCAAAACGTAATTGCGAATCATAATCATATAAGTAAATGAAAGTATCAATATTGAACGTAATTGCCAGTATTTATAATTATTTTGAAGACGAAAAATCTATATAAGTTTAAACTACGTGTAGAATAAAAATTATTTTTTACGTAAATCAATTAATCATAACATTGAAGCATGAGAACAATACTGATCCATCAACATGTACATTATGGCTACACACTAAATTGACAATGTTCTTAACAAAACCATATTAGCTTCATTATTTGATCTGAAGTGCTATATATTAATGATCTTGAAATGTGAATAACAGAAACCAATTCATGCGTTGGGAGCAATTGCAATGCAAAATAATAGCACAGATTAGTCTCAATATGTTAGTGATCATTGCTTAATTACATACTACTGCACTAATCTTCTGCACATAATGAAGAAAAAATCAACTGGATGAAACCAAAACATACAAACATTTCACATTTTACCAATTTGAACATGAGAACTGTGTAAATAGTCAAATTGTGAGTGCTATTGAAAAGCAACCCTACTACGTAGAAAATTATTTACATTTGCATCCCTCCTTGCAGTATTATTTTCAATAGTGCGAGTGAGTACTTCAGCAAGTCGCACTTCTCTTAATAGCCGATTCAAAACGTTTATAGACTGCCCATCTATTCGCACTTGTATAGTCTGACAACTTGACACACGCATTGTTTCAAGAAATTCAATGTTTACAAATTTCTGTAAAAGAAGAGGTTGTTTAGAATGTATACGATATCTATATATAATACATTGTAGATTACTGTATATTCTGTACTATATATTATTGTACATTGCTCTGTCTCAACCTACCTCAATTTCTGTACAAATTCAAACTCCAATGTTTTATAGCCACTTTGTAAATACCACAGATTAAGGATAATTGATGTACCTTGTCATCTTTACCACTTTAGTTACTGATTTCTTCCAAATATTCCACCAATGTTCAGAACTAACAAATCACCACCGTTCATACAATACATACATTACATAACCTTATTCAAAGTCCAATGAATCTCGTAATAATTCTGGACATTGATGAAACCAGTAGTAGATCTCAGACGTCATCCTCTGGTGGCGCACAGCTAAACTATTGACATTGATGCGCTCTTGAATCTGTGATGTAAAGCTATGCCAAAAATGTCGAGAAAAGTAATTATTTTGTAAATATATTACAGTTTATGGTTGTAAATCATAGCCTATAGTACTCCAGACCTTTAAAGGAAGTTAGCACAAAAGTTTCATCGGCATTGGTTCAGTAGATTCAGAGATTACCGCGTTGGAAGACAACGCACTTCTGTCTTTATATATTAGTATAGATTATTATTATTATTATTATTATTATTATTATTATTATTATTATTATTATTATTATTATTGCATTACTAGTGAGAACCCGTCAAAATTTGACGGTGAGATCTGAGATAAATGTAAAATACTGTGCCCAGACTAATGTTCACAATATGTTGCGTTGTTTGGATCTTCAGGGTATAACGAAGATATTTTGTCATGTAGAGTTTCCAAAATTTTGAACATGTATGGCCCATGACCAGGTGGCAATGCAATATCGGCACCAAATGACACAAAAGAAAGAGCACTATTATACTGACGAATATTATTTCTAAAGTTTTTTGATGTGTCATCTATAAACAACTTTGATTTCTTCTGGCATATTGCTCGAAGGTAAACTTATTTTCCCATTTAAGCAATACAAAGTAAACTCGTTTGCAGAATTTCTCTCACATGGGAAGTGCAAAGCAGAACAAAACTGGCATTTCATAGACAACGACCCAACAGAGAACGAAATGACCTCACTCACACGACTTCTACGCTGACTTTCTCTTTCCCTGCGTCCACTTAATGTACGTTTGCGTCTTTTGGGGCGCGTGGGCAACGATCGACATAACCTGTGTACAACTTCACTACTTAAGTACAACCGAGCAAAACCGACGGTCCGAATGTTCTCTACAAAATACACCACAAAAGCAAATACATGCCAACTATCAACACCACAATGCAATTTTTACACTGAAACAAAACTTGACGAATTGTAAATAAATCTCAACAATCAAAACAAAACATCTAGCAGCGCCATCATGAATCAGATTTGGAAGAAAACAATTGACTATTGATAAGCGTACTATTAAAGAATGATTTAATTAATTAATTTACACCGTAAATGTTGGTGAATCAACACTAACAGTATCTGATAACACATCTAGAGACCATGTTCTTTCATTTAAAGGAAAAAACACTACAATCGGTTCAGTAGAAGCTCCAAACGAAGCCATGGCAGAATACCTTATTTTTAAATATACATATTATACATTATACATATTATAATATTATTACAGACACATTATAGTCATTTATATACACACATAAATATATGTATAATATGTATATATTCATACGCTACATCATGCCAAAACTGGAGCAACCACGGCACTAGGAAAGGCCTTTTCCAATGAGTTTGATAACCAAAGTAAAGTGCCAAAGTACGGACAGATAGTGTACAACAAAGTAGGAACAAGATTTATTCAGTCCAGGGTCAGGAAGATCGAGATATTTGTAATTGTTACTTATCAATGGTGTATAAACTGTATCTCAGTTTCTTACTTTGTTGATAATATGATTTAAATTATTACATTTTTGAGAGGTTCAACAAACACTGGTATTGTGAAATACTTGCTTCGTTTCAATAAAAAATAATAGTGTTACGTTAAGTGTTATTTGCAACCCTTCATTAAAATCTGAATTTTTTTAAATTACAGTTACACGTCATATATTTTTTAGTACAAACACCACCAAAGGGAAACAAAACCATACAAATACGTAAAACACTCACCATACAAAACTAATACTAAACCCAATGCATACAGTTACATTAAAAACAATAACTCTCAAGACATAGCTAGTAAAGTTTTGGGGGGACATTGTTCGGATGTCAATAAAACGTCAAAATATACAGCACAGAAGTGTGGAATGAGGTTATAACCAATGACGTATATACTCTCCGCATAGAATATACACATCATTGGATATAACAGTCATTAAAAGGTCAAATAACAATGTCCGCAATCAGTTTACAAGGTATAATCAACTATGGAAAAGTGTATGGAGCAAAAAAATTGAACAAATTGACAAAGAGTTTAAAGAGTGTGAACAGAAGACAGAAACATAAGTATTTAAACCGCACAGAGTATTAGGCAAAGTTATGTGACATATATTTATTGAATAGGTGAAATTGTTCGTTATCCTATCTTTGATTAACTGTGAGTTTGTTTATTAAATCGTGACGAAAAAGTTCCACATTTGGAAACCGTGGGTGAATATTATTAAGAAAACATTATTTTATCTACACAGAGGGTTAAAAAGAGAAGTAAGCGAATGTTAAACTTCAACCCATTGAAATGTCAAACTCATTTTTATAACAAAAAATTGCAGCAAATATGGAGACAAAATCTGGAGCACATACGCAGAAGTAAATAGAAGTCAACCGTGATGTCAAGAGAACCGTTACTCTGCCATGTGTTTGCTTTGTAGCCTTTCCCTTCGTCGGAAGCCTCTTAAAGGGCGGATGTCTTGTTCGGTTGCTAGCGTGCCCTGAATCAAAGATGCCCCTGCAAACAAAAGCTACTTTTCAACGAGGCACTCCACAGATCGAGGCGAACTTTTTTACAAGGGCTTCCTCGATTTCCAGCAGATGTCACTTATTTTCAAACCTTCTTTTATTGCTGCTATAGTTTTCATTTTATGCGAGAGGCTTTGCTTTGTTTTTTCAAGTGAGTTTAGGTAGTATTTCAATCACAATTCAGAAGGTATTTTTGTAGATAATTATGTGAAGAAGAAACGAAATATTTTAACAGAATTTCCCAATCTGCCTCAATTCAGTGTGCTCATAAACAATCAAAAACAAAACACAACGCACTCTTGTGTTTCAGTCAGTTGCTTTGGATTGATTGCTTTGGATGAGATTATTTTAGATGGATTGTTGTAATTGAGCCGTTTTCTTATTTTTCTTCTTATTTTTAATTTACTCGGTTTTTATTATTCAGACTCTTATGATAGTTTTTGGCCTATTTGATATCGTAGGTTGCATTTGGGAGCCCACAATTTGTTAATGTTTATTCATTCTCGTTCGACGTATCCCTCTCTCGAGGGTTTAAAAATATATTTCTCACTTTAACGTTTTGGATATCGCCATCCATAAGGAAAATACCAGCTAATCATGATCATGGATTTACGGTTGAAAGACTAGTTTATAATTCAAGGTTTGATCTAGAGTGTTGTGATGGTAGTAAATATAATGTTAGGAAAATTGTAAAACAGACGTTACGGTGATTTAAGTCGATCTTTGGAGAATCTTTAATACGGGGCTATGAAGCACAATGACTTAGATTAAATATTTTGGAGCAGAATGAAAGGTAAAGATTTTGATAGAAACGGTGTTTATGTTTATTTATTTGCATAACACAACACTTGCGGTTAATTTGAGAGTTTTTAGTAAACTATAATGTCAGGAACATATTTTGAAATATAACTAGCATTTGGAGGGTACTATGTACTACGCTTCCCAACACTAGATGTGCATAGTTGTTTGTAGAATGAATATTTGCAAAGTAGTATTCGGCATTCAATGCTAGTAGAAGATCGAGAATTAAAGAAAACACTTTTGACGTTTTAATCAAACCTTTACTAGCTATTGTCTGGGTATGATGTTCCCATGTTAGCATTTTGTCAAATAATACTCATAGATCCAAGTCCAAAATTAAAGATTTGAAGATAGAGAGATTGAAGGTTTCACATACACATTAGAGGATTTTTGACACCAGTTTTATATCTGGCCAACCATTATCTTGGTGATAATTTCAGAGTTCAGACGCCTTGATAGTTTCCTTATTTCCTCTGAACAGGGGTGTAAAGATCGCAGAGAAGGTAACTAGCTTACTAGTGTACGTGCGTACTTCGTACAGAGAAACTAGATTTAAAAGTAAGGGTTGTACAAATTTTAGGGGGTAGCTGTTCATCACTGGTTTCCTGACCCATGACTGCCCGTCGGAGAAGTAATTTGTCAGTAATTGCCCCAATTAACCGATATAAACTTTTATTTCCTCTACTACAGTAAACAAATGATCCTTATAAATGAACTGCATCATCGTATCAATTGCGAGTAAAATTAAATATTTCGAATCGAAGAATGTTAATTTCGTAATTGCGTATATTCAAGAGTGCAATAATTGCATTGCCATTCTTTACTTTTAAAAGAGTAGCCCCTCCATATCTAAGAGGCTTTTACTAGAAGATATGTTAATTTATTTCACACTCTTGCTTGATACAAAAAATTATGGATTTATTTCATAAAATTAGCACAAACAAAAATACTCAAAGAATTTGCCATTCAAACATATCCCTTTCCTTTGAAAAAATATTTTGCGAGGCAGAATTTTAGAAGAAAACACTCGTAAACATGAAATAAAGTAATACGTTATTGGTATGTACTTACATATATAATTATTTTTCAAATCTTTTTTAGTTATAGATAACTTCTGGCAAACATGTTTTTGTTTCGAAGCAATCATCGTTGTCTCCACCGAGAGAGGTGGCTCAGTGCATCAACTGATGATACTGCAGCGCCTCTGACCGGGAGGTTCTAAGTTCGAGTCCCAACAGTGGCAAGATTTCCGACATTAGCTTGTCATGTAGGTCGAATTCAGCCGCTGACTGGAGGAAAATTGTAGAAGCCGGCTCCTCTGATCGGTAGTTTACCGTGGTTTGTCTAATCAACGCCAGGCGAATGCTGAAGTATTAGCCTAAGAAACGGCTCATAGAACGCGCGCGATCTTTCCTTTCTCTTCCTTGTTCTATACTCACCCCTTATACACACACTTACACTAACATGCACTACACTACCACATATTCAGGGAGACCTGTAAGGAGCTTAGAGCTTGTCCCGGCTGGGGCGGTGCCCCGCTGGTGGGAGAGTCCTGGTTAGGGGGAAACTCCACTAGCCGACAGTAGGTCGGCACCGGATCTCGCCATCCAGCGGGGAAACATTTCCGCCTACTCCCGATGAAAAAAATCCGCACTACACTTAAGGGACTTATGTCCTCGGGAGTTGACACGCCCGTAATCACTAACAACCAACCAACCATTTGTTTGGATAGTTGGAGTGCGCTTTGTACTTAACAGTTTCGCTACATCTTGCGCGTGTACACCCCTTTCTGGATTCGGTGGCGAACCGAGGGAGGTACGAGTGGGTGCTGAACGTGTTCGCAGGAGCGCATGCGTGGCAGGCGGGCAAGGAGCCAGTGCGGGCGCAATTTGACACGCATGCTCTAATTCATGCCGGTCCAAGTGTTCAACTCCTCGAGAAGTTTGCGAGCGCACGGTTCATAAGCTGAATTCAGATGGTGGCTGCGCTCGCTATTGACGACCTGCTTCGCGATCCTTCTGCGAATGCTCAACCGAACGGAGGCCGAAAGACGTACAGCGCGTCTGGGAGGCTTCGAAGGAAAGCATGATCATCCGTGATATTTTTCAATGTTGACAATGTAACCACCAAGATAATTCATGGAAAATGCATTTTATGAAATAATATCAATCCCTAAACTGACCTTAAGTTACAGTACATAATTTCGTAGACAATCAACAATTTATTAGGTACAACTATTTATATTTATATTAATATATTAAATAACATAACTATTAATTACATAAAATGCAATAATGTAATAATAATAATAATAATAATAATAATAATAATAATAATAATAATAATAATAATAATAATAATAATAATAATTATTATTATTATTATTATTATTATTATTATTATTATTGTTACATTATTACATTTTATATTGATTTACAAGTACATAGAGACGTAGAAGTATGTTGGCTGCTGTAAGAAATTGGACTGGTTGTAATTACTAATCAAACATATTCATCGACTATTTTTATTAACGTTCATTACACAAAGCAACAGCTCACAAACATAGAAAATCGCTCCCCCCAAAAAAATTGTATTTCATGACGTTTAGTACTTATTCACTATGACTAATAAAATGAAGGAGATGTACAAATTCTGGAACAATAACAACACTATACACTGAACAGAGATTTGAACACCTTTTAAAAATATAATTGAAATGTTTTATGCTCATCAAGGACTGAACATGTATGTTTTAGCGGTCTATAGCTGGAAATACTACCCTTCATCTTAATTTAAGAATCTAATGCTTCACTTATAAATATAATCACTGAAATGTTTTTGAGAAATAACGCATCTATCAAACGATTACTGAGCATTGCGTTTATGTATACACATTAATCCTTGCATTAAAAATAATTTTTGAACTTATAAAGACCAGCTATATTCGCTTCTTAAACTACAACCTCACACTCACACACGCTTATTCGTACTAGACAAGGACCTTCCTGAAGCATTACATCCAAAAGGCTTAATGTACAAATGACGGCAGACAATACTCTATTAATTCTATGAATTTATGAAAATTTAGTGTTTATACTGTAAACCCTTTTAATAATAACAATCGGTAACATATCAGTGTTACACAACCTTTTATTTGGAACAAGAATCCTGAAATTTATTGAGTAGAAGCTATTTTTTCTAAACGAAATCTTTACTTGTTTTAAATAAGACGATGAAATCTGCTTTATCGTCATTCTGCCATTTGCTGTAGCGACATAGATTCCCCGACATCATGACACTTTTAATCTCACTTCATACCACACATCTTGAAAGAAATGATCGATCTTGATACTCTAGCAACATGAAAGAAACATGTTTTTTAAGTCTAAGGCTCTTAGAGTGTAAGCAGTCGAATAAAGTGAAAAAATTCTAATAAAGTGAAAAATGATCAATATTTGGTCTCTTGGGCAGAAAAATTAATATGTCACATTGCCCACTTCTCTTGAAAAGGGAGAAGATATGAAAAGGCAATAACCAATTACAACATCAAAGATCGTCAACGGAACGAGACACAGAGAATGAAAAAAAAAGAAAAGAAAAGAGATAAAAAGTAAGACAATAAAGTGAAGTAGAATAACAAATACAAATATTTTAATTTTTTTCTTGATAAATTTGCGTTTGTCTTATTACTTCAGAAATTGCGTGTATGGCACTTCAAAAATCTTGTAAGGTTTGTTTGCCTTCGAACATTAAGTTGAAGTGAAAAAAGAATGTTCATAAATTTTTACTTACACGAGATTCGTGAATAACAACCGCAGAATCAACATAATGGTAAGTCATCATAGCTTCATACGTAATTCGTAACCCGTTAAAAAGTGTGAAAATATTTGGAGTTTTGAAATATACGAGATAGATATTTAGGTAGTTGATGAAAAGACGACATCTAAAAGCAATAAACATTTCAATTAAATAACAATTTGATTACAAGAACAATTAAAAATTCAATAATTATTACCATTAAAGTATTATGCGCCCTTAGTGTCATCATTCTCAATTAATTAAAAATATTTTAAAATACTGTTTTAGATTTTGATTTAACCAATGCAAGTTCATCTAAATAGTTTATTAAGAAGAAATAAAATTTAATGAACGATGTAAAAAGAAAAAAAGAAGTGTAAAATGAGAATGTAAAGAATAAAAGAACAACAGAAATTTAAAAAATGTATTAGAACATGAACGGGAAAGTTTCTTAAAGTAACAAAAAGGATGAAATAAAAATTGAAAACGACAAGAAGAATAAAGAAGATTTGAAAGAAGATTTGAAAGAAGATTTGAAGGTAAAGAGAAAAAAGGGAAGAGGGGAAAAATGACAGAGGAAAGAAAAGAAGTCGTTTAAGGAAAGAAAGAGAGAAAAAAAGAAAACAACACTTATTTGTTCAGGACTGGAACATTCTCCTCCGAGCGGCTGTAGCACTTCGTCCTACTTGGCCCCGTTCCACCTCCCATTTCCCCCCTTTCCACCCTTCCCCTCCTTGCAATTCCCGAGATGTAAGGGGCCGTGACGACACAGCGGCAACCACCGGCGCCATCCACTTGCACCTGGCGCCCCTGGCGGATCTAACTCGCATTAACCTCCGCCGCGACATGCCCCCGGGATGTCTGATTCCTGCGGGGCGGTGCAAGGTGCAGCGGTGTCTGGCGTGTACTTCCCAACTTGCACGGCACCTGCTGCAGGCAGCATATTGGGACAAGCAATTGAGAAAGCGATTGACAGGAGTTTGATATGAGAAAATAGAGAAAAATATCTAGAATTTTCTGGTTCAAAAACTTACCGAACATTTCTGAATGCTATAAAGTGATCTTCCACATTAAATGGAACAAACTTTGGGCTGAGGCAGAGGAGTCGAAGATGACCAATGATTGTGAACATGGTGGGAAATCTGATATAACGACGTTGCATATGTGAAATTTATATCTGACTGGAAACCAATTCATCCCGCACTGGTGTTTGGCAGATACACTCTCAAAGAAATTTCGTGTTCATGTTAAACACAGTTGCCTCCCAGTCAGGGGCAAATGGTCACTTCGTGATACGAGATTTCTCAACACATGGTCACAAGTCAAAAGTCACATTTACTTTCAGACAACTATATATTAAAGTGAACAACAATATGAAGTATACCTATATATTGAAGAGAATTACGTATGTATATCCATACGTTACATTGTTAATTTCATTCATGACTTTCCTGTTGTACAATCATTCTCTCATGGTATTATTAGTTGAGAGTAATAACTTGTCAGTATTTATTTAAATACCTGCGTTAGCACATAAAATGTATATTTAAGTGCCGTTTTAGAACTTTATCAGAAGATTTTGGTTGCCTTTTTCAATGTTTTTAAAGCCTAAAAACTTACAGCTTAATTCCCATATGGACTAATCTGACATTGTGGTGTCTTGACACCACACTATATAATGTGCATAGATTTGAAGTGTTATTAATATTTATTTTGTAATTTATTGAAACTATATTGTGTCTCTGGACGATTACTAAAGAATTTTTTTCTTTTCTTTCTTATACATTTTTTATTACAAAACGTTTGTTAAAGAAAAATTTTTGTAATAAAAAATTATAAGAAACAAGCGAAAGACAAAAATTGTCTTTATAAATTGGCCAGAGAAAATACACAATTTCCATAGCCCAACTACATATCATGAAAAAGAAATATAGGACTATGAAGCACTAAGATGAGAGAACTTAGTCTATTACATGTATCACGTACTTTCAGGGGAAAATACGATCTTTTTTAGAAGTAAATATAAAAGTGAAGCGGGATTGGAGATTGGAGACAAATGTTTGGATAGATGGTTTGGATCTGGTAGGCGAACTCGTTACTTCGTTACTGTATGGATATATCATCTGGTAGAACCTAATGATATTCGACACAACTCGTTGAAATGTGTGGTGTAGTTCAACGAGTTGTGTCATAGACCTTAAGGGAGAAAAAAATTCTGCTCATGATTTCGTGTCTCTAAATTTATGGTGAGCACCTTAAGAAAAGTATTTATATAATATCATCTATTGCATAGTATACATTCACTGATTTAAGAATACACTAATGTACAAATAAATTATTTTTTTAGTGGGATGTGTGATTATGCATTCCCCTTTTCTGAAAAATTCTCTGCGCTTAACCTCCCATGTATTAGAATTACAAGACTCTTTGGGACAAATAGGTATAATTTCGGGACATGCATCTTGATGTAGACGCTTTTAAGATAGTGTCAAGTTTCCGTAAAATCGCGACTCCGAAGGCAGGAAACTACCTATTAAGCAAAGTAAAATATTGACGAAATAAAATTATATTGTCTCAAAGTAAATTTATAATAATAATTAATCAGATGTACTCACCATTAGTTTCCAGCAGAGTTCATTCTTCAGAGATGAAGATACCTGCAACAACACATCATTCCAAATAAATTTGTATACTTTTGTCAAAAATTAATACAGCAAAATTCACAAAATTCAGTTTTATTTTCGAGTAAATTTATTTACTATTTCTGAATTACATAGATCAAAATTCAAATAGACGTACATTCAAACTTAACATTTAACTAATTGATGTTTACAGATTGTATAATTTCTATATATAAAATTCATTGTAAAATGAAAAATAAATGTTAATATCGTTGAAAATTTAAAAAAAATTATTAGATGCGTGTGTCAGTAAATATGCCGTTGAAGAAAACCCAAAAACATGGTTTTCCAAAACGTAGTACGACAATACTGAAGAATAAAGTACTTTTGTTTAACGTTGCAATAAATTAAATATTTTTGCAATGTCTTCAATTCAAATACACCATTTACACTGAATAATATTCCTGGCATGCAACAGTTCTTTAAGCATCAAGAATGTGAAAAAAGTTGCTGTGTCATGATGCAACACGTGAGTAGCAAATATTTATTGGTAGGTTATCTCTTCCTTAGAGATGTGCATTCCCATGGCGTCAAATGTTCCGTAAGCAGAGAAGCACTAAGAGAATTCCATGCTTTCGTGCAATATCAGAAGAGACTGAATAATGCCATCAAATAATTCCATTCGTTAGTCATTTCATCAGTCAAAATCGAGAGTGTTTCTTTGTTTTTGAATTTTTTTTCTGGATTCTGGGTTTCTAAAGCAACCATAGTCACCATTATATGGCCGAAAGCTTCATAGTTTTCTTTCAATTTCGTCTGCAGTAGAAATGAATATACGGATTATTTAACAATTTCATACGTCCTTGCAAAAAAGTTTTGAAATTAAATTTGGAAGTCCTTCTGCTTCGTGATGAGAATTAAGCAAAGTACTTTTTTAATTTTTTGAAACTTGGTTATTTACATTCGGTTTATGATTAACCCTTATCTACCTGAATTTTAACGTAACTTTTCAAATGATGGAAAAGTTTTCATCCGCGTAATTAAAGACTCGCTGGCGAAGTTAGTTGCAGAAGGTAAATCGAACATGGTTTGTTGTTTTTACATGTGCAAAAGAAAGCAAACAAATGTGAATGATTATTGAAATAAAATACACTTCTGATACATACATAATTCTATACATATCTTAAGCTTCTTCCCATAAGTGTAGTTCAACTGATTCTACAATACCTCCTCGAGTTTCATTTACAGTGGATTTGCCAAGATAGAAGACGGAAGACACACTTCTCCAAAGTTAGAAATTCTAGACAACTTCCGCACTTGACAGAAGTTCCTCTGGCTCTTTTCCACAAAGTCATTCTATCGTTCAAGAATCACGATCAGACCCAAGCATCTTGGAATTAAGGTCATGCTATTCTTCAGAGGTAGAGTTCCATCATAGTTATCTGCGGTAAGAACCAGCAAGGACATCTTATCTTGAGTCCTAGAGTCACGAGATGTGCAATATGACAATATGACAATACTTCGCTTTGACTTTCTTAACTCACACACGTTACAGATTGCCATTTCTCATAAGCAGCATTCTGTATTTTCATAATATGTTCTCTACAAGCAATACTTCTTACTATCAATAAAATATAGGGCATTCTTTTTTCAGAAATGAATTTTGATATTTTTATTTATACATTCTTATTTGTTTTATTCCGTTATATTAGTTAACACATTTCTCTTTATTTTTAGTGAAACTATTAACGAGTCTAATGAAAGTAAGTCCATATGCATGTGCACTCAATGTTTATAATTGATTACAGCAACAGAACAAAATTTACAATCAGAACATTTTTATTTTCTCGCTCTTACTTCGTGAGAAATTAAAGTATTCTAATCATTCATCGAAAAATGTCAAAGTTTTTACGGAAAAAATCCAATCGCCAAACCATGGTGCGAGAAAGTGAATAAATATTGTTTCTGTACACGGTAAATTACTGTCTTAATCACGTCGTGTAGCCAGAAAATCATGTTTTGGGAGTTCTTAATACCGAAACATCGATAGATGTCAAAACGTCCATCTGTACGTCCGTGTATAGACGAAGTTAGATCCAAAACCGTTCAGGCCACATTTTCCTTGAACTCTGAATTTTCAAAAATTGCAAATTTAGAAATAATGTGAGGAAGTATTGTTCTTTGTAGCACCATTCATTTAACATTGACACCATGATTTTCAATGTAGTTGGTGCATCAATGCTTCGGCTATCCGATACCCCCAGAAAAACTATTTTCTTTTGAGCAGAAAGACATTTCTTTCTCACCTGTAGGTTATGGGCAAATCTTCGCCCGCTTATCGTTTAACTAAACAGATTGTAATAGAACTGACATGATTGAAATTATGTTGGGAGTTCTCTGACACAAGGAAATTCTGATTTTGAAGAGCCTAGGCGGCGGTCTCTTCACATCGCTGTCTTGCAACAAAAGAATGTCTTTCCACAGTCAACTTTGGCTTTTTCAAATGTAGAAGCTGAGTAACGTGCTCATGGTTTGACACTTCATCAATAAATCACTCATCTGTTATTCAGAATCAGGGCACGAACTTTGCTAATGTCGGAATCGTCAGAGGATGAAGCTGGACATCATGCTCTTTTACCATCCTGCATGCTTGTTTCTCTGATTTTGAACGGTTCATTCCGCTGGTAAACTCTGTGCCAAGGTCAACCATTGCACTATATTTGTGCTGTAAGTCGTCTAAGGATTTCAGCTTTTGTAACACATGCAGATCATAAAAAAGCTTAACAAAAGCTTGTCCTTTTTGGGTGGAAATTGAGAGTGATGTAGCGACGTTTACATGGCAACAACTCAAGCGAATTTTAGGTGATACCTCTGAAACTAACTGTAAGCAAATATAGTGGTGTTATCTTGAGGCTAGCAAGTGCACGAAGGTGTACAGTCAACTGCAGTCGAATATGTCAAACGTTGAAATATTGACTAATAAATATATTTTAACTAGTTTTATATTATTATTATTTACATAATGAAATAAATAATATAAGAAATAGAACTGGATGACTGACGTATCAATTCAGAGCCCAAATAACTGAAGCCATAAGAGCTAAATTTGTAAAACATGTTTTTATGATTCTGCTTGTAGTTACTATGGATTATTTTTCAAAGTTTGTCTCATGAAGAAATGGAATAGGACTACTCTACACTAGATAAATTCTTTTTTTTGTTTAATGTATATTTTACTTAAATAAATACGAAAAACTTAGGGTTACTTAAACTAGTGTTATACTTCTGAAAGTGAATCAGTAATGAATCCGGTAAGTAGAGTGCATGTTACATCTGGAAAATGATGTTCCCCCCCATTGGTATTTTAGAACTGCCGCCAGATTACACGATGGCGTGTGGGTATTTCCCGCTTTTAGGAACTACTCCCCTCCCCGTTTCGCAGCGCTCCTGTGTGGACGAGCTAAAACCCCTGACTGGTCTCTCAACATGTGTGAGAGCTCACTGCATGTAAATGTATGAGAAAGAGAGAGATATTAACAAGGATGAGGAAGGATAGAATGCGCCCATTCCGCTTAAGTGTGTCAGGCACTGTTCCGGCACTTAGCTGGTATTGATTGATCGATCGATTTGTGTTTCCCTGAACATCAAGGGCTAAGATCATTACTTCCGTAAGTGTAGTGCGTGGCTTAATCGTTGGAGGTGGGGGTGATCTTCCCTAGCTGGTTGGTGACATCCTATACTGAACAAAACGTTGGCTTGCGGAGTTTTCCCCAATCAGATATCTCCCAACAGCGGGGGAACCCCCATTCGAGACAAGCTCTATGCTCTCGACAGTTCTCCCGACATGTGTGGCAGTGTAGTGCATGTAAGTGTATGTGCGTATATAATTTAAGTAAGGAAAGATCGGACGCGGTCGGTGGCTCATCTGTTAGAGTAATGATTGCGAATTCGACTGAAGTTGATCAAACAAAGTTTAGCCGACTGCTAGAATTCTCTTCCAGACAATGGTTAAATTCTACCCAGCTTTGCAGCTGATCTAAAAAATCCCCCCCCCTCCACCGGCAGCGGTAGCTCAGTGGATCAACTGATGTCACTGCAGCACCTCTGACCGGGAGGTCCTAGGTTCGAGTCCTGACGGTGGCAGGATTTTCGACACTAGCTTTCCAGCTAGGTCGAATTCAGACGCTCTCTGGACGAGAATTCTAGCGGCCGGCTGCTCTGATCGGTATTTTCCGTGGTTTCTCCGATCAATACCAGGCGAATGCCGGAGCGGTACCCTACCAAACGGGCCACGGACCGCGCGCGATCAGTCCTTCCTTGTCCTATCCTCTCCTTTTACACACACACACTTACACTAACATGCACTACACTACCACATATTCCGGAAGATCGGTTGGGAACTATGACCAAAGCAGTTGACGCGCCTGGAAACAAGAAAAAATCAATCAATCAAACGAAAATTCCCCAGTACGAGGCACTGCATAAGTAACGGCAATTATATCACGGAACAATTGCAGTCCGTGATGTTTTAATGCAATGTAGTAGTTGGTACATGTCACTGGAATGGAAATAAACTCCCATCCCTTAGCCGTTCGTAGGTGCAACAGAACGCTCCCAGAGTAAACGTTGCGTAGCCGGAGGGGAGTAGCCGGGCTCCTGGGCGCGGAAACTTTCCTCATATGAGGGCAACCGGGGCCGCCATACGATGCCGCCGCACCTGGCGCAGAATTTCCAAGTCCCCAAATCCAAACGAGAGGAGCTTCCTCCACTGGCGCGCGCTCACGTTCACCTGTTTCGTCCTCTCCCTTGCTCTTTCTCGTGTCTGCGTTCTCTCTCTCTCTCTCTCTTTCTCTCTCCGTTTCTCTCGCTATCTCTCTCTCTTTCTCTTTCTCTCCACCGATTTTCCACCCTTACTTTCTTCAACTCTCTCATTTTCTCTGCCCTTCCCTTCTTTAATCCGTCCTTTCGTTACCCCTTCCTTTCTCTGACCGTTGCTTTGATTACCCTGTCTTCTCTCTTCATACTCTGCCCTCTACCTTGCAGCTACTCTCTTAATCTAGTTCCCTCCCTCCTTTTCTCTCCAATTCCTTCTCACCCTTTCTCCCCTCGGCCGGAACAAGAAACTTTTTAATTCTCAAGAGTCGTGTATAAATCCCTTTAATATGTGTAACGGTTAGGTGTAGCTTGTTTCGATTTTCCACATTTTCTGTCATGAAATTCTCGAAACACTTATCACAGTGCACGTAGTATATGGAGGGTCTAAAACACAACCTTCTAAATGTTAGAGAACAACAAAAACTCTTGACGAATGATTAAAGAACTGCGAAGCGTTTTTGAGCTAAATGACAAGCATTTGTTCTTTGGACTGATGTGTTTCTTTTTTACTCCTGATGTTGCTCGTAAAGAACCTTTTTCCTCTTAATCCTGTTTCTCTTCCGGTTTTCGCCTTGTTATTGGAGAGCATAACTCCTCTTCAACGGTATACCAGGCCTTTTTTATAATTTTGGGCTCTTACCTTTTGCGCGCTTAAAAATTCTTGCTTCTAAAATGTGAGATAAATATTTTTGACTTACGTCTGCGTTGCTCAATAATTTCCGTGTCTTGTTCCTTTTCAAGGGCCTTTGTTTATTCACTGATTGATGGTTCCGGGCACGTCACCTACTATAGTAATTAATTCAATAAGTAGGGAATGTTATTTGTCCTGGGATATGACCTTCTTTAGAGGATTGTGAGATCCGACGCTAAACTTCTCGCCGGTTTGCAGGAAATGACTCATTCTCCCCCAGTGAAGCACCGCCCGAAACGGGACAATCCCTCAGCCCGTAACTATTCCCTCGGCATGGGCAGTAGGGTAATACATGTAAGTGTAAATGTGTGTAAGAGGAGAGGATAGGTCGACGGAGAGGAATAGGTCCGTGGCCTGTTTGTAACGGCACAGCTCTGGTACTCGTCTGGTATTAATCGCAGAATCTATGGGAAACTATCGATCAGAGAAGACCGGCACTAGAATTCTCCGCCAGACAACGGTCGTAAGTTTTAGCTATCTAGCTACTAATAATGAAAATTCACCCCCCGTCGGGACTCCAAACCCAAGATTTCCCGGAAAGTGTAACCGTAGAGATAGCAGCAACGCTCATATCATAGCCGGATCCTATCTTCAAATCCTTACTATATTTTGTTTTCATCCCTGCAGTGTCGAGTATGTCTTGTCCTTGCTCATTGCAGGCAACTTTCTGCAGAGAAAGTATTGAACAAGCTTGTAGATACCTGCTGCATGTTCGAGGTGTATGTATTTATTAATCATTTAATAACATGCAGACAGTTCGACTTTTTTTGTATTAGTTGTTTTTTCCAACTTGTTTGTGTTCTGAACCTTAACATGATCTCTGAAAAATCTTTTACATGTTCATTTTGTTTATTGATCCTGAAAAACACATTATTCATTTTAAATAATTTTCCAAATATTCAAGATGCCAGCACGTCTCTTTAAATTTAGTATGTGAGAATTGATTCTAGGCGCATAAATGCTACGATTAGTTCCGTAAGTGTAGTTCGTGTTATATCCCAGCTGGTAAAGGTGTATCTCTGATGTCCGAACGAGATATTTGGCGCCGACCTTCAACCTACACGACGGCTTGCAGGGTATCTCTCCTAAAGAGGCCCCACTCCAGAGGTGACAAACTCTTAAGTTTCTGACTAGTCTCTCAAGATGTATAAAACTCGCTGACAAAAACTGCTACAACTAAGATACCTTCAAATTTAAAAATACCTTATACCGATTTTCATTATATTTTTAAGAGCAGTGCTATGAAGGAAATGGTTAATAGTATTAAGCAAGCCGCTAACATCAAAGGCAAGGAATATTTGCATCATTTTATAAAGAAGCATAGAGACCTTGGTTTCATGGAAAATCCATTGAGAGAGATTTTGCTTCAATGGTGAACCGATGTAGAGCTGGCCATTACAGTCTAAACTCTTCATTATTTAGAGTTAAATTGATATCTGATCCAACATGTCATTGTGGATACAATAATCAAGATCTTAATCATGTAATATGGCAATGTTCAATATATAAAGAGGAAAGGGAATACCTAATCAAAAGATTGAATAAGATAAAGATATTTTTACCCATAGATGTCAAAATATTCCTTGCACAACCCAATAGCACAGGTATGAAATACATGTATGTATTTCTGTCATCATGTAAAATAAAAGCATAAGATAGATATATGGAATTGTTGAAACAGAGAAATTTACTGAATTGAAAAGTTGAAATGTAGTGTTAAATGCAAATCAATGTTATGTAAAAAAAATTGAAGCAATGTATATTGTAAAAATTTAAGAAAAGCGAATAACTTCCTCAAGGAGGTTGAAAAGCTTTAAATAAAAAAAATAAAAATATAAGTTGTATAAAATTTTAATGTGAGTAAGGGGAGACAAAAATCATCGAAAGAAGAAGTAAAGACCTCACGTAATGAGTGTCTAATTTGTTAGGCTAATGCTCCGGCATTCGTATGGTGTTTATCGGCGAATTGACGGAAACCTACTGATCTGAGAAGCGAGTCACTGAAATTCTCCTCCAAATTGCGGTTGGGGAAACGTGATGAACAGAACCCTAGGAACTCGCGGTCGCCTAGCTATCCCAACCCGAAAATAATTCATAGACAAATGGAGTACAGAAATGTATAAATTAGTTGCTGCAATACTAGCAAAGTCGCAAGCGCGCTGAGCTGTGAAGACAGCGAATGAATTCTACCCAGCTATGTACATTTTTGACATAAATATATCTTCACTATGAACATGTTTTTTGAGCTCTCCTTTTGCTAGTAGTGGTAGGAGTGTGCGTGTTTAGAGTCCAGTGATGTATTTTGATATGTTTTTGGCAATAGTAAAGAAACGACTCTGTAATTAGTTTATCAGTGCACATACTTTTTTATAACTCCAGACCGAAAATGTTCAAATGCCGTTACCCTCGCTTTTTTTAAGGTCGCTTTTTAACTACCAAGCTATGTAACGACCTCTAAGATTGTTTACATAGAGGTAACTGCAGGGGGAAACACGTCACGTATTCACTAGGAATAGTAAAAGAGAAGGAAAAAGTTCTGGAGCTCAATAAAATGGAGGCGAGTTATGCTTTTCCCCTATAGTATGTCACATACCGATTTTACTGCTCATAGAAAATAAATGAAATAAAAATCCTCTAGCGTCAGGACTAGAACCTTAGGCTTCTAGGACTCCAGCTCTACACAAGCAACGATGTTGCCACTGAGAGATCGCAGTTGCCCTCGCTGTTTAGAGCAGGAGTTCCCAACAGGGTCGGTATCGACCCGATGATATTTTAAAGGAGGTCAACGCTGATCAAACTTCATTGGTGGTCGAGATCTGAATATGCACTGGCGACTAAATGGTATAATCTAGAACTAGATTACATTAATTGCAAACACAATTAATGAAATTGATTAGAGAATTTTTTCATAATATTTAATATTTGTAGTTACATTATTTTTACTGCTAATAATAAATTACAAAATTTGCTCCTGTTTTGTAATTTTACCTCATTTACACGAGTGAAAATTAGTTTACGTGAATATTTTATTTCTTAAAAATTGTTCATATGTGTAAAATTAAAAATAAAAGGAGTAAAAAAATACACATAAACCTACTAAACATCTTCATAACGCCGTTTGTTGTTCGTATTCTTCGTTATTGTCTTCAATTCTGTTTTGTGCCATCACTTGTGTTACGAATACGGTGTATGCTGATATATGCTATGATAAACACGTAACGCGGTCGTTGAAGCAAACCACTATTTTCAATGGGAAAGTCGGCTTACGTGGCTAAGGACATCAACTGATGACTCCAAGGACTCTGACTAGGGGGTCTTACGGTTCGAATCCCGACGGAAGCAGGGTTACCTCAGCTACATAGCTACATCGAGTTCAGGCGCTGTCTGGAGAAGAATTCTAGCGACCGGCTGCTCTGAACAAATTTTTCTCTGGTTTCTCCGCTCAACACTAGGCGGAGCAGTACCATAACAAACTGACCTCGGGCTGAGCGCGACCATTCCAATACTTTCGTGTCCTATCTTCACCCCTTATGTTCACACACACACAATTATCTGTACATATCGAGAGACTAGTCAGGAGCAAGGATGGCAACAGAAATGAAACTAAACGTTTCGTTTATGCGCTGCTGTAACGAAATAATTTTCTCGTGAATTTTAGTTTCGTTCCAAGTAACGAAACGTAAGTCTGCGCGAATTTAGTTTCGTTACAGAATGAATAGATCGTTGAGGACAGTTTCGTTTCTCTTCTTCACTGAAACGAAACAAAACCTTGTATTGGGTAAGAAACGTTATTCCTTTATTTAGTTTCGTTATTCATATTTGTTGAAGGAAAAGTAACGAAAGTCGGGAGAGGTCCATTAAGCGGAATTGAACTCCTTACTACATTTCAGTACTACTATTTTGTTTCAGAGCTACTTTATACTAGTGATTATCAGTACCTTTACTCCTATCGTCTATCGATAATTTCATTACTCTTCAAATGATTTCTGGCTCTTGGTCAATTCTTACTCGCAATACTCAGCATGCTGGATACAGATTTTGACATGAAATTTTACTATTATTTTGTACGGATTACACCGAAAATTAATCAAATAAGAAATGGGGGCTTGGTCCGCCAACCCACTTGCTCCCGAGCCCTGGTCCCTTCCAACGACACCTCGCGCTTCCGAGCAGTGCCAGGGCCCTCCCCATCGCGCCTCGACCGCGAGCCACGGCCGCGCCACCGCCCGCCGTGGAATAGGGATTGTACGGGACACTTACACGTCTCACTTGCGGTGCCCTCGGAGTCATTGGACACCCTGCCGACAGATACGCTGATAGTGGCGGTGCGGCTTAAAACAAAGAGAGTCAAGAGTTTGAGCACCCTCGAACGTTAAAACCGGGAGCGGCCGGCTGCTCTGATCGGTAGTTTTCCGTGGTTTCTCCGATCAACACCAGGCAAATGCCGGAGCAGTGCCAAAGCGGGCCCTGCCAAAGCGGGCCACGGACAGCGCGCAATCTGTCCTTCCTGTTCCTTGTCCTATCCTCTCCCCTTACACACACAATTACACTAACATTCACTACACTACCACGTATTCCGGGAGACCAGTCGGGAGCTTAGAGCTTGTCCCGGCTGGGGCGGTGCCCTGCTGGTGGGAGAGTCCTGGTTAGAGGGAAACCCCACTAGCCGACGGTAGGTCGCCATCCAGCGGGGCAAGGTCACCGCCAGTTCTCGAGAAAAAACATGCACTACACTAACGGGACTAATTACCAAAGCAGTTGACGTGTCCGGAAACACGAAAAAATCAATCAATCAATCGAACGTTAAAGCACTATCGATCTTCTGTGCGTGCGCAGTTCAAGTTTCGCGTCCCTTTTGTGCATCTGCGCATGTGCAGATGCCCAAAAGTGATGCGAAACTTGAACTGTGTTAAACTGCATCACTCTTCTGCATCTGTGCATGAGCATAAGATTGATAGTGCTGTCCACTATGGCTCTAGTTTGTGCACGTCATAACGGACAGCAATATCAATCTTCTGCGCATGAGCAGATGCCCAAGAGTGATGTGAAACTTGAACTGTGCATACGCAGAAGATTGATAGTTTGAGGGTGCAAAAACTAACGCAAGACGGCAGTTCGTGGCGTCACTTCGATAGGCGGCAAGTTGTGAAATGTTCCAATTCTAATTGTGCAAAACTCTACTTGCTGTCCTTTGTAACACTTAATATATAAACATAATTATAGCACTTAAATACGAGTACTTATGTTTATGAGTTTGGATGGTGCTGAACAAACTGGTAAACTTCTATGTCAATTAGAGTATGCATTTCGTGAGATTTGCGTGATAGTATTAGGCTGATCTGGCAGGCAAAGAAAAAAACATTGTGTAATTGGGGGGAATTGCATAAGAAGTACTGATGGACAACAATTGAGAAAATCATAGTTGATTATAGTTTCCGACGCGGCAACTGCTATGATAATTAGTCCCGTAGGTGCAGTGCATGTTCAATTTCCGGAGGTGGGCTGAGTTAGCTCAGAGCCAGCAATGTTGCTGTCTCTGCTGCAGATCTGACCAGGAGGTCGTGAAGTTCGAATCTTAACGGTCGTTGTGGGTAGGAGCCGGCTGCTCTGATCGGTAATTTTCCGTGATTTCTCAGTAGCAGACGAAAGCCAGAGTAGGTGATCTTTCCTTCCCCTTCTTTGTCCTAATATCTAATCTTACTCACACACACTTACATGCAGTACACTATCACACTTGTGTGGAAACCAGTGTAGGTCTTAAATTTTGTTCCGCCCGGGCCGGTGCCCTGCTGGGATCCTTGCAGCGAGAAATCCCCCACCAGTCGACTCGTAGGTCAGCGCTGGATCACACGCCAGATCTGGCGTCGGAGGAGCACGACCACCACTCCATAAAACATCAACTACCCTAACGGGGCTAATGGCAGGCGTGGAATGACGCTAATGGCTGACATGGAAACTGTCGGAAACCTCAATAAATAACTCAATCAATAAATCCAGTGAAGCTGACGTTTCTCGGCCGCTACCATGTGAAATGCGGCGTCGAACTACCGGGTGATCAGTTTAAAGTGCAACCCACAGCAGGAAAGAGCGAATTGCACTGGCAACTATGTTTGATCGGGTCGGATAGCGGCTGGTGGTTTCAAGCAGGTAAACTGTCGGGAAGTCCGCTTAATCCCTTCTCCCCTAATGCAACCTAGAGCAGGAAAGCAGCTGAGCAACGCGGCCACGAGTTCATAGAGAAAAGCACGCGCTTGCGTGTTTGGCGTCGAAAGAATATTGTATTGACAAGAACACTGATTTCTTCCTTAATTGCTTAAGAGTGAAATAAGCTTGCCATGTAAAATACACATTCAGGTAATTTTAATAGTAAACCTTGCTTGTTTTAGTTTCATAACAAATATGCTCCACAAATGTACATATTTTATACTTTTCCGTTTTAAATAAATATTAATAAAATTCCAGTTTCGCAGAACGAATGTTTTTATTATTATTATTATTATTATTATTATTATTATTATTATTATATTATCATTATTATTATTATTGAATAACGACACATTAAAAATAATTAAAATTAACTAACTAATTAAAATGTAACAAAAATAATTCTCAATATATTTTGCCGTTACTGTTTCTTTGAAAAACACCAATTAATCTTCGTCGATAGATGTCACACCATTATCAAATCTTTTTTTTTTTTTAATGCAATGGTCTCTCTATTGTTTCCTGTGGTCTCTCGGTACCCCAGAGTCCACTGTTTCGCTAGTTAACATATCCACCCAGATGAAGTCAAGCCTCATCACGAAAAAACACTTTGTCACGCTTCAAGACCTTCCCTAATCTTCGCCCGAAGACCAATTCGCCAGTCCTATCGGGAAACTTAAGCTCTTGAGATGTCCGCCGTTTAAATGCGCACTTTTTCAATTTTTGTGGCACAGTGCGCACTTCTATACGAAAGATTACATTGCTGCTGAAGCTTCCTTAATATTTTTTCGGGGAAGTTGAAAGAATGCCTCTAACTTTCTCTAGTTTTCGCTGCGCGAGAACTGTTTGGCTACTGCATTTCCAATCACACACGCTCCCTGTCTCGCGATAGCATTTCACTATCCGAAATAAGGTCCTCTTGCTCGGAATAGACTGAAGTTAAAATTTTTCGTTGAAAATTGCCTGGCACACTTTGAAAGATTGCGTTTGGAAACACTCCCCCACCGCAAAGATGCGTTGCTCTATACTGAGGGGCATCGTAAGTTAACCTCAACACAGTGAATGAAGACGCGGCATGTTTAGCTTTGAGCAGATATGACCCACACAACAGGAAGGTCGCGGATGGTGAGTGAAGGGACGGTCGCAGAAATGTACTCAAAGAAGCTGTCCCAGAAGCAGTGTTGCAATTCTTTCACTTTTCTCTCAGGGCCTCGAACACCGGGGTTACGTTTTAAACTGATCACCTGGTAGTATGTGATCACTTGAGCGACCCTCCATCCCAATATATTCCGATCAAAACAATCTCTCGGCTCCGAATGATTTGTAGTACTGCAGTGCGTGAAAGAGAGTATATTTAAGTCGGAAAATGAGGGGAAAAGCGAAGGCGCAATCAGTGGTCCGTTGTTAAAGTACTACTCCGGCATTCTACTGGTACTGATTAGAGACCCCATGGAAAACTACCATTTACTGACCACTAGAATTCTTTGTCAGCCAACAGTAGAATTCGACCTAGCAAGAAGTGAGTTCATAATTCCAGAATTCGACCAGCCCAGAATTCGACCTAGCTAATGTCGAAAATTCGTCACTGTGAAGACTGGAACCCTAGAACTTTCTGGTGAGAAACTGCAGGTTGAATAGTTGTTCCTCTGAGCCATCTCAGTTGAAAAAAGTGCAACGATTCCCCCCAAATATCGTTATGAATCTACTGAAATACTGGTATTAACATGGGAAACTACCGGTATTTCGTATAACCGCTATAAATACTTTTACCGCTGTAATTTCGGTATTTGGTTGAAAGAAGCACATTTTGTACAGTGTTGAAGAAATATGCGAGACAAATGTCGAGCGGATGAGCAGCTGCAGCGACAAAAAAATAAATCTCTTGTTTTCTTTGGGTCATTCCATTTTAAGAGCTTCAGATCAAAATAATCTAGCCGCCTCGCCTTCTCAAAAAATGTAATATTTTGTATATATTTTCCCCTATGATCTGGTTGTTGAAAACCGTTTTTTAACCAGTGGTGCTACAGAATGGCACATACCTTCTCTAGTTAGTTTTCTAATGTCATTTGTCTGGGCTAGCTCATGCGTCTTGCCCCATTCTCGTGGCAGCTACCATCTATCACCACCCAAAGTGCATTTTTTAAAAAAGGCTTCTCAATTTTTTGCTCTCTAATGGCAAAATTGAAATATTGCTACAAGAATATTAAAGAATAATAAAAGCTCGTCCTATATGGATTTTTTGTTGAGTCGTTTTTAAGAAAATGGCGTTCGAGCGTTTCTGAAAATGCGGAATTTTGAGCTCATTTACAAAGAAAACGTTTCAGTTTCCGAGAAAATTTATGAGACATCATTTAAAGTACATGTAATCATAAATGTAATAATGTGAACAAATAGCCGCTAATGTAAATATTGACGACGTCACAGACAAATAAAAAAATACATTTTTATAATTTTTCAAAAACAAAAGAATAGAGCAAAATGGCGTTTATGTCACCGAACAGAGTACATTTAGCACTATATCCACAAAAAGTTAAAAGAAAATATTTGGAGCAGTTTTTGAGAAATTCTTGTTTTTGCTATTTTTAATATTGCACATTTTGCACGCAATATTGCGCGAAAGATACGACTTTCAAGCAATATGCATGACCTTAATGAAAGGACTAGTTATGGAGGACGAATTTCATTTCAAGGGAAGATCTCTACCTTCAATTTTTTACTTGAAGGAAGACGCCGAACAAATTTCAATATTTTTGTGATTTTCAAAAATTCAGATTTTATAGTGAAAAACGTACTAATGCCAATTTTATAAGTATATTTTAATCTATTTTTTTTTCAAACAAATTAAAGAAACAGTTTGGAGCCATTTTTGAGAAAATTTTGAAAAGGTCTCAGAGGGGTTTCATGTAAAATACTCCCAAATTTTAAACAACTTTTTTCAAAATCACAGCGCTTCCAGTCGAGCCACATCGGCCGGGAAATATTCGTTTTGAAAAATTAGGGGTTCAAATTTTCGTTGAGTTTTGAAAACCGTCTCTTCAGTAGAGTGTGGAACGTTATTCAACATCTATCCATCGGTGTCCATTTCTAGGGCGGTCGTTCTTTCCCGTCTGATGGCAGAGGCCATAAAACGTTGGTCACTTTTTAGTTTGAAGTGCAGCAACATGCGTTTGACGGCAGTTGATTTGAGGATTTCGTAAACCAATGATTTTATCAAGGAAGCTGAAAAATAAATATACTGTGCGCCTGATGACACTATGTCACTTGTGTTACATTCTGTACTTTGACATTTTTATTGGACCCCATTATCCTGAACATTTTGTTTTCAAAATGCAAAGTATGGTTTTATTTATTTATCGAATATCGAGGTTACATTTTAAGGGAACAGTGGCGCCTTGTGCTCATGTTGCACAGTTGCACAAGCCCCAGAAAATGAAAAAGATCTCATAATTTCTTAGGAATATATATTTTCCTTTTAAAACATTATTCAAAATATTGTAACAATATCGATGTATATGAAATCACTCTGAAACCAAAGTGTCCAACTGGCGCTCTCTCCGGTGTCTGATGCTTTGCCAGGAATTGCACCACGCTCTTGGCTGAATTTATGAATTTATTGATTTTACTCCTTGAACCTTCGATTTAACATGGGAAGATACGGCCTTTTGGTTGGGCAACCAGACAGCTGGCGCTGTCGCACTTCGCGGCGGCAGAGAAAATCTCAGGGGATTACCCATATTCTGTCTTCGTCTCATTGCAACGTAGTTTTGTGATTTTCGCTTGTTATTGAAATCACACAAGTTCAGTCAATTATTGGCGATATTCAATGCATTGTTTATGATATTTGGAGTTTTTTTATTTGATATGAGGTTTGTTGATTCGAAACGTACATTTGATGAGTTCTTTGTGTAAAGGTGGCCGTTGTGGATGGAAGTCCCTTAGGTGTCCCCCGTGGCTGCAGCTGGCCGGCCAGCGGTTTGCGAACGTTCTTGTGAATACGAATGTGTGTCGAAGATCTTTCATTATCACCTAATATACCAGGGTAGTGAAGTTTTCGAAATAAAATAATTTTATTTGTGTGAAAGGTGTCGAAGCAATAGTGCTTGTTGCGATGTACTGGAGTCGAATTTAAGTGTCCAGTGGAAAACTAAGCCAGAATCACGTGCGCGGGAGGTGTATAAGCCTTACGTGGACCCAAAACAAAATATTATGTAAGTAATGTTTCAAAATAGACTTTTATTTCACATAATTTTAATTTATTTTAATTACATACATTTTAACGTATTTGTTCGATGGAGGTGCAACCTCCAGTCTATTGGGCCACCAGCCCCCTCTGTACGGGACTCGTATCGTTGCAAAAATTGTACTTGTATTATTCAAGCATGTGTTCGACTTCCTCGTCTGTCTGAACCTGCGAGGTAAACATACGTTTTTGCGACCCCGCCTACCCTTCGAAGCAATGGACACTGCCGACAGATCGGCTGATAGCGGATGCTGACAGCGCGCACGAGTTACGCTCGCGCGGCGATTTCCGCTTTTCGACTGTCTGTGACGTCACGAAAGGTCTCAATTGGTCGCCGAAACACTTTTTGCAAGTTGTGTCACTGGGAGCGAAACTAAACTTTTTTTGTGACGTCACAAATTGTAAATAACGAAACTAAATCTTGAATGAAATATATGTACAGAAACTAAACTCCCATGATATAGTTTGGTTCCTGTGACAAAAATAAATTCCCAACCGCAGTAAAATTTCGTTCCAGACGCAATTTTGTTACTAGTCAATTGATTTCTTCGCTGCTCTTTGGACTTTAGTTTTGTTACGTACTTTAGTTTCTGTGCACACGAAACAGAAACGAAATGCCTCATTTCGCTTAGTTTCGTTTCTTTTGCCATCATTCGTCAGGAGTTCAGAGCTTGTCCTGATGGGACGGTGGCCTGCAGGGGGGAGAAACATGGAAAAAATATCCCCATAAGCCGACGTGGCACACGGCGTCAAATCTCACCAACCAGCGTAAGAGCATCAGCAGCTATCGCGATAAAACAAGTACCACATTTACGGCACTATTGTGCATAGTGGTAACAGCTATTTTAAAGCTGAAGTGCTCAGAAACATGAAATAACCAATCAATGTTTGATTGATTTCTTTCGAGTTTCCGGGCGCGTAAACTGCTTTGGTCATTAGTCCCGTTAGTGTAGTGCACGTTTTTTCTCGGGAAATGGCGGTGATCTTCCCCCGCTGGATGGCAAGATCCGGCGCCGACCTACCGTCGGCTAGTGGGGTTTCCCCCTAACCAGGACTCTCCCACCAGCGGGGCACCGTCCCAGCCGGGACAAGGTCTAAGCTCCAGATCGGTCTCCTGGAATGTGTGGTAGTGTAGTGCATGTTAGTGTAAGTGTGTGTGTGTGTAAGGGGAGAGGGTAGGACAAGGAAAAGGAAGGACAGATCGCGCGCGGTCCGTGGCCCGTTTGGTAAGGTACTGCTCCGGCATTCGCCTGGTGTTGATCAGAGAAACCACGGAAAACTACCGATCAGAGTAGTCAGCCGCTAGAATTCTCCTCCAGACAGCGACTGAATTCGACCTAGCTGAAAAGCTAGTGTCGAAAATTCTGCCGCCGTGGGGAGTGGGAACCAAGGACCTCCCGGTCAGAGGCGCTGCAGTGACATCAGTTGATGCACTGAGCTACCGCTCCCGGTCTATATATAACCAATCAATCAATCAAAGAGGTCGATGAGAGAATAAGTTTGATTATCCCTGGTTTAGTGCGACGGTCACCTGTACCGTCACAGCTTCCACGTGGGCCAGGAGCCGGGCCGCAACTTTCCTTTTAATTTGCTTCCTCGCTCGCTCTTTGCCCGTTTGCCTGGAAGCGAATTGTCACACAAAAGCCTCCGTCGCCGGAAACAAGCACCCAGAGAGAAGAGAACAAGCGAGTTGTGCAAACAAGAGGCGGTCGGAAGGAGCAGACTTTTACTTTGTTAATTCGCAAACTGAGGGAAATCTCATTTCGGCGGAAAGAGATGCCGGGATTGCTGGTAACTTTCTGGACGCTCTGGTCAGGTACACGCTTTCTTTGCGTGTTCACCAGTCAGCGTCATAAAGTGCCCACGATGTGAGAAAAAGTTATAACGAAAATTAAGGGACATGAAGCAACAGTGGAAGATTTTTCTCATCTGAAAAAACGAAATATATAGCCAAACCGCTTCCATGGCGAGATTTAATCAGCCAAGAAGAAGAGAACTGGTACCAAAAGCTTTTATTGAGCAATTTGTGAAAGATAATACGTATGTGGCGGTCGCCTTTTTTGTAAATGGCTTTTAAATCTCATGACCTTGTGAGTGTACATATAAAATTATGTGCAAGTATGAACTTTGCCCCAAGTTATAAATGTTTATATTCACTAGATATTGACCAATATACTTTTGATAAGATACTATATATATTTTTTTTATCAATATAGGTTTGTAATTTTTTCGAATTAAATTTCATGAATGTGACACGGAAGTACTCTTATACAAAAATGTATTCAAGGGAGGCATTATTAGTAAAATACTAGGGATCCATAATTTGCATCAAAATATGCAAAAAGTGTGTTAGAAGACGCTATTAGAAATAGCTCGAAAGTTTCTTAAGATGACTATGTTTATCTGACTATTTTGTTTAATACACATATCTCCTACTTACAAGATTTTCAACTTTCAAGTACGCTTATGTGAATTAATACAGAAATGGAAATATATTTTTATGGATGAAGGTTAGTATATTTTTTAATGTTGGCCTATCTAAAAGTATGTTTTCTTCTTTATTACTTAAATTATGATTGTAACATGTTTTATGGATAAAGTTTCCGCAGCAAATTTTAAAACAATCACATTTTCAGGAGACAGTAACAATTATTTTTTTAATTGTAGAATGGAAAAAATAATAACAATTTATTAATAAAACACAACTTTATCAACAAAAAGTTTTCTTCGTTTCGGAAACATATTTCTTCTTTTACTAAATTTCACGTATTTTTCATTTTGTGAATCAATATAGCTCTTCATTCAAAATAGGAGTTGCACTGTGATATGTTTCTGTGAAACGAATCTTCTACAAAAATTAGTCAACAATAGCAAACTTTAAACATTAACAAGCGATTACTTACGTGATTTCATTCAACACCATAGAAGTGGCCCGGACCACGAGAAGTGGGTGCTACACTGGAAGCTTACAGAACTCCGAATACTTAGCATTCCGGCATAATCTAGGCAGCCCCAGAAAAATAAAAAAAAAAATCTATTGCAGAACGGCGAACCAGGGTGTTTAAATAACTTTATGCAGTAATGAGGAGTCGGCGTAAGCGCTGAGCAATGTTCACACCGAGTCTAGGAATATAAAAGTTCCGCTAATTCGATATTAATATTTATTAGTCCGTCAATCAATGCATTTGTTAAAGTGAATTGGCTTGAAAATAAGCTACTCACAAACTAGTTGGTAACAAGACTGTTGATGATAGAAACGGAACAAAAAATATCATGAAACATTTGTAAGAAAATATCCTCCAGATTATCCGAGATCTTTCGAATCCAAGATAGCGTCCGTCTCAAATATCTCTGATAACAGCATGTCTTTTGAACTATTTAATTGGTTCTAATTAAATGACATAGTGGTCAATGGCCAACACTGATTTCTTTTCGTGTTTCTCGGTTTGCGTCGTAGGTTTAGTGTTTAATTTTATACCAGAATTTTGCGGTGTCCCCCTTACGTCAGGTAACTCAGCTTGAATGCTGAAGGAATTAAATTACGTAGCCTGCCTGCATTTGACTGGCTACGAGGTCTCTTGACGAGTTTTACCTCCAGTTTGCACCTTCATTACGTGGGGCTTCTGAAAGAGAGATTTCTTTCCTGCGACAAGTACCTTTGAAGATTTGTTTCAAAGCAACCGGGCTTCTTGAAGAAATATAAATAGATCTTAATTTGAATGGAATGAATAACAACTTGAAGTAATGTGTTGAAAATAAGATACGTTAATTAAAATTAAACAACCTAAATAATATTTTAGAGGCGTTTTTAAGCTAGTAAGCTTGTTAAAAGTAATTAAACCATTCTCAAACTAATAACATACTCCAATTGTAGAAATGAGTTTCCGACAAAGTAAAGTATTAACATTTATTATTATTATTATTATTATTATTATTATTATTATTATTATTATTATTATTATTATTATTATTATTATTATTATTATACTATCATTATTATTTAATTTATTTCTCTTATTTAAAAAATATTTATTGCCTCAACAAAATTAAAAATTAAAGTTCATTTTCATAATATACTACGTAGTACCATTATATCAGATATTTAAATCTCCAATTTGAATGCCCCTGCTATTCCCGAAAAATCAAATCCTATTTAACGTTTTTGCTAAAATTGAATTTGGCTTAGAGTTACATTTTCTTTCATATCATGTAATTTGAAACTTACACTGACAATGTCTTTAATAATTAGCAAATCTCTTTGATCTTACGATGACATGTTATTTTTTGCAGATTCAACGAGATTCTGAGAAAAAAGTGTGATTATGAAGGTTAAAATTAGTTCTTTTAGACAGAAGCGAAGGCATTTCCACAAATACCGCCCACAGAATTTTGTTTTTACTTTAACGCACGTCAGATAACCAATCGCCTCCCCGAAATTACCGAGAATTCATCACGAGCGCCACAATCGGCAGACATCAGTAGAGAGTTATCGGCAATCAAGACCAAAATATACGAGCGCCGAATATGGGAGCTAATAAACTTTTCACTTTATAGCCTGAAGTGTGCGTTTTGCGTTTATGATGTGGGCGCAAAGTCGATAAAAAGCATGATTTAACACCTGACATTTCCCTCACGCACTCGCAGGCACTGCGACGTGCCTACTTTTTTCCGAGGATTAATTCTCGAACTGGAACAGACCCAGCAAAGTAAGGGTAGACGTTCAAACCCTGAACGACAAAGATGTCTTAGTGACAACGATTGCCACCAGAGCGTCTCGGTTTGAAAATCCTCGGATTTGAGTCACGACAGTGAAACATTTTCGACAGAAGCTAGGTCGAATTCATCCGGTTGTTAGAGGAGAATTCTAGCGGCCGGTTGCTTGCGGTAGTTTTCCATGGCTTCTTCGACACGCAACACCAGGCGAATACCAAAGCAGTACCCTAACAAACGGGTCAAGGACTGTGCGCGATGTTTCCTTCCTCTTCTTTGTCCCGTTATCACCTCTTTATTAAATACTCTTACTCTTACATGTACTACAGTACCATACATGTCAGAAGACCAGTCGAGATATTGAAGTTTGTCCCAGCAACGGCTGTGCGATTCTGAGGAAGATATCTTGGAAGAGGAAACCACCTCAAAGCGTCTTGTGATCGTCACCGGATCGTACTTTCTGGCGGAAAGGAACACTGCACACACGTCCCGGATGTAACACACACTGGAACTTACTACCAAAGTTGTTGACGCTGTAGGAAACACGAAATATATATTCCATCCAAAACCGAAATTGCCTCTTTATTGATTAATTGATGTTTCCGGGAATGTCAACTATTATGGTTATTAGTACAATTAGTGTAGTGAATGTTTTTATGTCTGAATGTGGCGATGTTCATCCCTCACTGCGAAGTGAGACCCGGCGCCGACCTACAAGTCCCATGGCGAGAGGTATCTCCTTCTGCAGGGAACCCTCAGAGCCGAGACAGGCCTTATGCTCTCGACTGTGTGGTAGTGTTATGCATCTAAGTATGTATGTGTGCGTGTAAAGGGAAAGGATAGGCAAGGAAGAGGAAGAAAAGTTCGCACGAGGTCCATGGCCTGCTAGTTAGGTCACTGTTCCGGCATTTTCTTCATATTGATCGGCAAAAACACGGAGAATTGCCTATGAAAGCAACCACTTGCTATAATTTTCCTCCAGACAGTGGTTGTTTTCCACCCTGTTGTATAGCTAGTATCGAAAATTCATCCCCGACAGGAATAGAACCCCAGAACAACCGGCCAGACTCGCTACAGATACGATAATATGGTAATATGTTCGGCCCAAGTTAGGAGTAGGGTGTCAAATATAGCTGAAAATTCTCAATGTCTCATATCACTCTTTTGGCAAGAAAAAAAACCTGCATGAAATTAAATCCTCCAACCTTTGTCGTCATAATTAGGTTTATTATTGTACAGCCAAAGGACGCTTCAAGTAAACGATGTAAGTTATTACTAAGGTCGTTGTTGCGTCGACCCTCCCGGCAGAAAGGGCGATACAAGAAGTCAGTAGAGTTGAATACCCTCGTAGTGGCACAGGGTATAGTGGAATAAGCTGTTGGTTGATTGTGACCAGCAAATAAATAAATAAATAAATAAATAAATAAATAAATAAATAAATAAATAAATAAATAAATAAATAAATAAATAAATAAATAAATAAATAAATAAATAAATAAATAAATAAATAAATAAATAAATAATTTTTTATTAAAAACATTACCGACGCCTAAGTATTTGTGTAATAGGCATCCTGACCCGTTTATGAAGCGCTGTGTTTGCAGTTGCCCTGCTCCTCTAACTTCTCGAGGCACAGTGAGCGCCGTCATCTGTTTAATCACATCTCATTCTCACTGCATACGAAGCTTTGGCGCTCTCCTGCGGTTTAATTTTGGCAGCTCTTCAGCAAAAGAGCTGATGTCTCACGGGAGAAGCTCTTAATTTTCTCATTCCTCCTTATGTCGACTTCACTACAACGCACGTATCTATTACTTCAGAGGAAGTTATTGCCAGTGAGTGAGTATTTTATTGTTTCCTGATGCGTCAACAACAAGACAAGGAAAATGACGGAAAGATCGCGCGCGGTCCGTAGCCCGTTAGTTAAGACTACTCCAGCATAATTCTGATATTTGGGTATAAATCGGGTATCTGAGAAAACTACCGACCAGACAAGCCGGCTGCTCGAATCCTCCTCTGGACTATGAACTATTCAACCCATCGCTAAAATTACCCCATCGTTTGAACTCGTATTGTATGTTGATGTGAAACTTCACTAAAGCTTCGTGCAGATGGAGTTTTAGGGAATGAATCGTGACGAAGAAGGTTTTTAATTTCTCAAGATTTTTGCGTGATTTCCACCCATTAATTGCACACGATTGTCGAAGATATACCTTAAACAACGGGCTACGGATTTCTATTACGGTATTTTCTTCTATCGATTTCCATCCATTCAGCTCTGGGATAGGCTAACCTCCATTCTCCTAAATTCAATTCCGAATTATTTGGTTAGTGCCCACCTTTTCCATGCCTTCTACGTAGTTTGTTTGCCTGTGAATCGGGCTTCTAGAGCGACCGGCTGGTCTCACGACCTCCCCAAATCAATTTCACACGAACGCCGAAATCCTTTAAGAAAACTGTCCACGGAGCGCAGTATAATTGTGATATGGTATAGTAATTATAGCCGATATGTAGTTGGGTACATTATAATAATTTGTGAATTACATAGTTTTGGCAACTGCATGATGGTTATCTCTCTCCAGTCACCTAATAGGCAAAGGAAATTCAGCGGAACGCTTTATCTGCATCTGTATTAAATTATCTAAGATGATAAAGTATTTATTAGAATCTTTAATCTCTTTCATTTTTCTAATAGAGCTTCAGAAATTGGGTTTATTGTGTACACAAGTCACAATTTCAAATGAAAATCTTACTTCGCCTCATTTTACGTAATTGCGGAATAGAGACACATTACATTGTGTACAACTTTATTTTATTTTCTCGTATACTTATGTATGTACGGAGTAATATACGTAGTGTAGAAGAAGTTATGTAATGCTGCCTGCAAAAATGTTCCATTTCCAGAAGAAAAAATTCAATGCATAGACACGAACTGCTTTGCATTGACGGCCAGAACAGCAGAACTCTTCAGCAATCGACACATACAAACAAACAACATCGCCCATGCCAGCCACTGAGACCACTATCACGTCCGTAGGACGCGCGATGAATCCACTCACTTCGCGAAGTGAGTTGCTTAGGCCAGTGTAGTCACTAGTGGTCTTTTTACAGACGTTAAACTTACGAAACAACTAATCGCGAAACTTTCAAAATTCGTTCTATATCAATTGCGTAAGAACACCCGTATATTCTGAGTCGTTAGTGTCATGGCACAATTTTTTCAATGAATACGGCGTTGTTTCGGCTCAATTAAGGTTGAGGCCTTAAAAATATTTTTAAAATGTAGTATTGTAGTGTTTGTTTAACGAAAACGGTCCGAATGCAACTATAATGCTGTAACAGTCGTTAACGGGTTTTCAATTCATGGGATATTTTTGATTGCGTAGCGATCATCAGATCTAATTTTGCAGGGTCTGCGCGGAAAAGGAAGTTCTGTCGAACGTTTGAAATATTTCTGGTCTTCAAGGCCTGTGTTTTTTGAAACTATCCCCTTCTGCAGTGCCTCTGACCGGGAGGTTCGAGTCCCTACGGCAGGAGGATTTTCAACACGAGCTTGTGAGCTAGGTCGAATTCAGACACTGTCTGAAGGAGAATTCTAGCGACCGGCTGCTCTGATCGGTAGTTTTCGTTGGTTTCTCCGATCAAACCCAGGCGAATGCAGGACCAGCACCCTAACAAATTGGCCACGGAACGTGCGCGATCTTATCATCATCTTCCTTGTTCTATCTTCACCCCTCACACACACACACACACACACACACACACTTACACATGTACTACTCTACCACACATGCTGGAAGTCCGGTCGGGAACGTGTCCCGGCTGGGGCGGTGCCCCTCTGGTGGGAGATACCTGGTTGGGGAAAACGCCGCTAGTCGACGGCAGGTCGGCGCCGGATCTCGCCATCGAGTTGGGGAAGATCACCACCACCTCTCAATGAAAAAACATGCCCTACACTTACGGGACCTCAGACCGCCCGGAATCACTAACGATCAATCAATAGAAACTATCGCCAAAAAATACTACCGTATCAACTCCAATCTAACCTAATCTGTTCCACATCCCCACGCAGTCCTCATCCCCCTGGTTCTCTCTCACATCCGTCCTCATTCCAGTGGAAGGACGGCGACGTGTCAGCACCCGCCTCCCACCCGACGCCGATGCGTCCGCTACCCGTCACTGGGCGCGCGGCCCCCTGCACTATCGCGGCCGCACACTGACAGCCGGCAGGCAGGGGGCCGTGCACTGGCTCCCCCCACCCCACGCGCCTCGCCCGATCACGGCCACCTCTCCGCCTCACAGCCACGCGGCGCGCTGTGGGCCACTGCGCTCGGCTCTCTGGTAACTAGTGGTGCTTCAGCAGCACATACTTTCTCGCATTATTTCTAAAGTTGCGATTTTTGCACATTTTGAGAGTTCAACGAATATGAGATCTGCGTCTTTTTTGAGCGTTTCTTGTTCTATTCATGGGAAATAATGACGTGGGCAGATGGAGAAGCAGACGGATAGACAGATTGACGGACAGACAGAGAGACAGACAGGCTGACAGACAGACTGGCAGACAGACGGACGGACAGACGGACAGACAGATGGACACTCACACGGACAGACATACGGACACAAAGACGGACTGGCGGACAGACATACGGACACAAAGACGGACAGGCGGACAGACAGACGGGCTGACAGACGGACAGACAGACGGACTGACGGACGGACAGACAGACGGACAGACAGACGGACACAAAGACGGACAGGCGGACAGACAGACGGGCTGACAGACGGACAGGCGGATAGACGGACAGACAGACGAACAGACAGGCGGACAGAGAGACGGACAGACAGATGGACAGACAGAAGGGCAGACAGACGGACAGAAAGGCGGACAAGTTGAAAGACTTGGAGCCACTAGGCAATTGAGGGTATTGACGTTTTAATAATTTAACAGAAAGTAAAACAGCCCATAGAAATGGCGTTCGCACGATCTGAGAGATAACACCAAACCGAAGATCGATGTGGTTTTCCGTCAATAGACGAGCGTGTTGGTGGGGAGACGCATGGTCTTTAACGTCTGCAGCAAGCAATATTATTATTAAGAAATGTTATTTGTTTTATAATGTCCAATTATTTGTAATCTATAATGCAGTAATCCAAATATTTCCAAAGCTGAACAAATAAATTTATTTAAAAAAAGTGTAGAACTTGAAATTGGTTTAAAAAAAAGCATTTTTTACTTTTGAACCGAAAAAATTATTACAAATTCTGGGCCCTATTATATTTTATTACTACCAACTAATACACCTACGACTTTGGAACTTTTGAAAGATGTCTAGTTTGCCTAGTACCATCAAAAAGAGATGAGAGTAATTGCAATCTTTACTCGAACAGACCAACTTTATTGGCTCAGCAACGGAACCAATAAGGAATGTCAACTGCGTGGACGTAGGCAGGGGCTTAGAGGCAACGGTGGCGGGCAGTCGGGGCAGCGAGGGTGGCTTTGTGGTTGGCGAGTGTAGGATGGTATCGGGGCGTGTACAAGGTCGGAGTACGCGGAGCGGACGATATATTAGTTTCATTGTTACAGACTCCAGGCGCGACAACTAGAAGTCATTAATCCAATAAGTGTAGTGCATGCTTTTCTTTTGGAGGAGGCAGTTATCTTCCCCCTCTGGATATCCACCGCCAACATACCGTCGCCTAGCGGGGTTTTCCCCAACCAAGTACCTCCCACCAACGGTGCACCGCCCCAGCCAGAGGGTCAAGTTTTAAACTCAGATCGGTCTCCCAACATTTGTGTGTGTAAGTACGGATTGATGATGGGACAAGGAAGAAGGAAAAATCGCGCGCTGTCCCTAGCCCGTTGGTAAGGTATTGCTCCGGTAATGACCTGGTGTTGTTCGGAAATATACCTATCAGAGCAGCCGTCCACTAGAATTCTCCTCCAGACAGCGACTGAATTCGACGTAGCTGAAGAGCTAGCCTCGAAAATGCCGAAGAGCTGCCGCCGTCGGGACTCAAACCTAAGACCTTCCGGTCAAAGGCACTGCAGAGACATCAGTCGACGCACTGAGCCTCCGCTGTGGTGGTGTTGGTGGAGGCGGTTGTGGTGATGGAAATGGCGGGGGCTGTGATGGTGGTGGGGCGGGGCCGCGAGCGGGGGGGAAGCAAGGTCTTCGCGTGTGTTTCGGCGTGGAGCGAGGCGGTGCCCGGGGAAGCGGGGCGGCGAGGGCGCTGACGGGCGGGGGCGGCAGCGGTCGTATTGGAACCCGCGTCTGGCGGCTCCCCGGTGGCAGTCCGGGGCAATTACGCCGGCGTGTTGGAGTCGCAGGGGATGCGAAGCTACGTGCTCCCGATGGGAGCCACTTAGGCTCCGAGTTTGCCACTCGGGCGGGCCGGGTATGAAGCTCCGATTGCAACGTGGAAGCTTTCAGCCGGCTGTGGGTTGCGGCGATATACGGTTGCGTTCGAGCTTCTTCCGACCTTCCACAAAAAATCGCTCGTGGAAGCACTCTACGGACAAGGGTGTTCCATACCGTAAAAATGAGTTCTGCAGGGGTACCACCCGAGCGAAGTGGCTCAGTGCGCAGCGCACGGGATTCGCATTCATGAAGGCCAGGTTCGATTCCCTGACCGGCTTTTTATCATGGTTTCCACGGTCATAATACGAATGCTAGAATGGTTCAAAACTACCACAAACACCTTCCACCAAACCACCTCCCACCATCATCCTAGTCCTTAGATCCCTCTTCACCCTATCACTTCATTCCTACTAAAATAATAATAATAATAATAATAATAATAATAATAATAATAATAATAATAATAATAATAATAACTATCAGGGAAAGTAATGGAAAACAACCCTGATTATATCTTCTTAAGAAAACCCATCATGATGATAATACAGTGCAGTCATGCAGATGGATCACCCAACATCCGTCTTTCGAAAAACAGGACTAAAGAAGAAAAGAGAGATACTAATGTGTGTCAATAACAGAAACATTTTCGAGTAAAACAACTTCAAACGAGAAAATACCGCCCGTTTATTACATCCTCGAACCTTGATATTTCTACATTCTCGTAAATGTAGCATTGATGATAATGCTGCAAAGAAACCGAACTTGGAATTTTGATGAAATATCCGTATAGGTGGGGTCTCAGATAAAAAAAAATTACTTTTTTGCAAAAGGTCTGTTGGTGACTTTATCAGCCTGTACGTTAGTGAACTACTGCAAACAATGCACAGGATAGTTGCCAAAAATTTTATTTACAAATTGATCTGCATGATAACGCAGTTATTTTAATTCCAATGTATTTTGAATTTGTCAGGGTAGAACTGGTATATTTTCCAAATTATCTCTGAAAGGCTACATTTGTTAATTTATTTGGATCGAAGAGCTTAAAATTACATCGTTTCTTAACAGAAGAAATGCAGAATACTTAAAATATCCAGAATAGTGAAAAATAAAAACCCGCGAAGCTTTCTCTGACGCGTGTACACTCCTTTCTTGATTTTGAGGGGAAATGAGAGGGGAGTCAGGGGAAGTTGGCCGTCCTTACTGTAGCGCCGGGCTTCTCAGACAGGCTAGTACCTCGTGTAGGTTTGACAGGCCCTATATCTACGGTATACTCTATTAAAATAATAAAACAATTTTTTCAATGTTTTTCCTATTTTTATGTACTTTATTCTACGTTTGAATTGATTGTTTGATTTATTAATTCCAGGCACGTCAGCTACTATGGCCATTAGTCACGTACGTGTAGTGGGGCGTAGTTTTGCTCGGGGGGGGCGATGGTCTTCCCCCGGTGAATTGCGAGATCTGGTGCCAACCTAGCGTCGGCTAACGGGGCATTCCCTAACCAGGTATCTTCCACCAGCGGGGCACCGCCCCAGTCAGGACAAGCTCTAAGCTCCCGAATGGTCTCTCGGTATGTGCGGTAGTGTAGTGCATGTTAGTGTAAGTGTGTGTGTAAGGGGAGAGGATAGGAGAAGGATGAGGTAGGAAAGATCGTGCGAGGTCCGTGGTCCGTTTGGTAGGGTACTGCTCCGGCATTCGCCTGGTGTTGACCGGAGAAACCACGGAAAACTACCGATGAGAGCAGCCGGGGGCTAGAATATTCCTCCTGATAGGGACTGAATTGGACCTAGCTGACAATCTAGTGTCGAAAATCCTGCTACCACTGAGGCTTGAACCTAAGACCTTCCGAGTAAATTGACTACAGTGACATCAGTCGATGCCCTGAGCCATCTCTCCCGGTGTGTGCGTTTGAATGGATTCAGTTATTCTCAAGTTGAAACGAATGCAGCTACATTCATGCGTAAGTTTTATCTCCTTTATAACAATGGCCTCAAAGATGTACTCGCATCTACATACGCACAAGCGCACTAGTGGTTCCTGTAAAACTCCCTTAAAAAGTCGACTGGTGGCAACGATTTCACGAGCAGGTTAGTTGCGCCAGAGCGCAGCACCACAGTGCCGTCGACAATCGCACGTCCGCCGGAACCGGAAATCGATCGATGTAATGAAAGCTGCGAGTTGATTGCTTCGATGCGCTGCTGTTCGCGTGTGCGTTGGGCGACAATGAGTCAACGCAGTAGGCTGCTCTTATGACACAGTATGTAGAAAGGTCTCGCAAAACACTTCATTAGTCACGCAGGATCTGATTTGTTGTCCCGGGGGAGGTTAATAACGTGTGAATGTGTGTTTCCTACCGAAAAAAAGAGGAAAATGTTTGCATGTGAACGGTCGAATAATGAGAAACGTTGTTCGAGAATCGATGTTAATAACGCATCCCTGGCATATTTCCGCTTCACTGGCGAGCTTTATTAGTGTCTTCTTTTATTTTGTGATGAAATAGGCCACTTGGAAACAACAGAAATAATCCACGAAGTAGTTATGATATTAAACAACACACAGTATTTAATATTGTAGATGGTGTAATACCATGGTGAGGCTGAAGCATGGCGCTGTGAATCAAACGTACAGTAAAAATGAGGTCAATTCCAACGAGCTTAAACCGGGAGCTCAGTGCATCAACTGATGTTACTGCAGCGCCTCTGACCGGGAGGTCCTCGGTGCGAGTACTGACGGTGGCAGGACTTTCGACACTAGCTTTTCAGCTTGGTCGAATTCAGTCGCTGTCTGGAGGAGAATTCTAGCGGCCGGCTGCTCTGATCGGTAGTTTTCCGTGGTTTCTCCGATTAACACCAGGCAAATACTGGAGCAGTACCCTACCAAACGGGCCACGGACCACCCACGATATGTCCTTCCTCTTCCTTGTCCTATGCTCTCCTCTTACACATACACTTACACTGACATGCACCACACTACCACATATTCAGAGAGACCGGTCGGGAGCTTAGAGCTTATCCCGGCTGGGGTGGTGCCCTGCTGGTGGAAGAGTCCTGGTTTAGGGGAAGCCCCACTAGCCCACGTTAGGTCAGCGCCGGATCTCGCTATCCGGAGGGGGATGATCACTGCCATCTCCCAAGAAAAAAACATGGACTACACTTACAGGGCTAATGACCAAAGCAGTTGACGCACCCGAAAACACGAAAAAATCAATCAGTCAATCAAATCCAATGAGCTTAAAAATATTCAGTTTAGAGATGCAGCGTTCCGGTGTATTTCAGATGTAGATAATGTTCAGATGTGTAGGAGTTTCTACAGTTACGATGCATCATTACCACATTATAAGACATAGAAGTGACCAGCAACAGAGAAAATGCTGCTCACCAAAATTACACAAAATGATTTTCCCAAATGTAGCGCATACGCTCGGCGCACACACACACACACACACACACACACACACACACACACACACACACACACACATTGTTTGAAAACAACAAATAAAAACATCTCGTATAACACTCCAGTAAATCATACATTTTAACAAAAACAATATCACAAATACTGATGAGACATAGTATAGTTCACAGTGACATACAGTACAACAGTTCTTCACATATGAAAAATACTACAAAAATGTTGCTGTTCCATATCAAAACACGTGAGAAACATCCGATATATCATGGCGGGCAGCATCTACTTTGAAGCATTAATATCGCTGCTGTGGCGTATCAGTGATGCTCTGTGTATGAAAATCAGTCGGTATGAGAGTAGGTGGGATAAACACAGTCAGATATTTAAATATTTCTTCACTAAAAATAGAATATGTTGCATTATTTTTGTATTTTTCGCAGATTTTACCAGGGCTATTGTTATACACACGTATGATATGGGCGGATGCAAAACAGATTTCTTTCAAATTCTCCGCGCATTAGAAATTAAAAATTATGTACGGCCAACTTTTAATTTCGCGCACGCCGTAGTTTCTGGAGTGACAGCGAGCACGGGACAAGTTTCTGAAACGCCAAGACAGTGGGGCGAGTCTCGACAAACAGCAACGCCTGCTATTAAATAGACCAGCAGGCCCCACGGACGGCACTCATGTTCTTGGAACAGTTCCTAAGTAGTGAGCGTCTAGTAAAGTTTGTGTGGTTACAGCGAGAGAAGAGAAGCGTTCGCCATTGGACCCTGTTAGTATCTGGTGACCAAGCTGCTGGGAGAGGTGGCTCAGGCTGCAGTGCCTGATGACGCTGCAGTGCCTCTGACCGAGAGGTCCTCGGGTTCCAGTCCCGGCGGTGGCAGGATTTTCGACTCTAGCTACAGAGCTAGATCTAATTCAGACACTGTCTGGCGAAGAATTCTATCAGCCGGCTGCTCTGACCGGTAGTTTTCCGTTGTTTCACTAATCAATATCAGGTGAATGCTGAAGCAGCAACCTAACAAACGGGCGACGAGCCGAGCGCGATCTTTCCTTCTTCTTCCTTGTCCCATCTTCATCCATTACTTACACACACTCTTACCGGCACTACATTACCACACATGACGGGAGACTGGATGGGAGATAAGGGCTTGTTCCAGCTGGGGCGGTTCTTCGCTGGTGAGAGATGCCTGGATGAGTAAAGTATGGCTATCCAACGTGTAGGTCAGTAGCGGATCTCGCCACCCTGCGAAGGAAGACTACAGCCACCTCCTACGATTCAAAGACTGCACTGTACTTACGGGACTAATGACCTTAGTAGTTCCCGCGTCCGGAATCAATAAATGTAACCAATGTAACCAAGCTACGTTGATGGAGATCTTCTGGTTAACGGCTATAGGAAATGAATTTGTGTCTTTCTCTCTTGAAGATCTGACAATTTAGGAAGATTTTGGTACGAGTATATATAAGGAAACGTAACAAATTTCGCAATAAAACCATTGTGTTTGTGGCGTCCGGTTGTACCTCATTTGATACATTTCATTAATCGATGGCAGAAAACCAGACTGTTCTCAGAGCATTTTACTAAATTTTTCAAGAGAGTCATTTCAAGTTTTAGTATGTAATGTAAAGTAAGGTATGGGTTAGTAAGGAATAAGTTTGTTGCATTCTAATGGTGTAGAAAATTTCCAATTTTCTTTGTTACACAAAAGTAGACAGGGAGATAGAATATCACGAATCTAAGCTCTCACTTTTGTTACAAACGTGGACTTATACCAGTCTATTTCTCAGCCATACACGCAACCTCAAATGGAACCTACCGGGAGCGGTAGCTCAGTGCATCAACGGATGTCACTGCTGTGCCCTTGACAGGGAGGTTTTAGGTTCGAGTCCTGACGGCGGCAGGATTCTCGACACTATTTTTTCAGCTAGATCGAATTCAGTCACCTTCTGGAGGAGAATTCTAACGGCTGGCTGCTCTGATCGGTAGTTTTCCGTGGTTTCCCTGGTCAACATCAGGCGAATGCCGGAGCAGTACCCTACCAAACGGACCACGGACCTCGTACGATCTTTCCTTCCTCTTCCTTGTCCTATTCTCTCCCCTTACACACTTACACTAACATGCAATACACTACCACATATTCCGGGAGACCGGCTGGGGCAGTGCCCCGTAGGTTGGAGAGTCCTGGTTAGGGGGAAACCCTACTAGCCGACGGTTCGGTCGCCGCCGGATCTCGCCATCCAGTGGGGGAAGTTCACAAAGAAAAAAAACATGCACTACACTAACGCGACTAATGGCCAAAGCAGTTGACGCGCCCGAAAACACGAAAAAATCAATCAATCAAAAACCAAATGGAAGTCGAAATTGCGGGTAGGACGCGGTGAGAGGTTGCAATGGCTTGGGCGTAATGGATTCCACGGACACATACAAGGGAGTGACACCGAGATCCATAGGGATACGCGACGCAAGCGGTTTATGGATTTCAGATAGCTAAGTTCTCGGTCAGGAGATTTAATAAGAAGAAGAAGATCCAAAGTAACAGACCGCCTTAGGTGGCTCAGGGCATCAATTGATCTCATTGCAGCGCCTCTGACCGGGAGATCCTAGGGTTCGGGTTCCGACGATGGCAGGATTTTCGTCACTATCAAGATACATAGGTCAATTCAGCTTGATATCTGAAGGAGAATTCCATCGGACGGCTGCTCTGATCGGTAGTTTCCCGTGGTTTCTCCGATCAACACCAGGCGAATGCCGGAGCAGTACCCTAAGAAACGGGCTACGGACCGCGCGCGATCTTTCCTTCCTCTCACTGATCCTATTCTGAACCCTTACTGACACATTTTATACTTATGTGCAGTACATTACCACACATGCCGTCAGACCATTCGGGAGCTTAAAGCTTCTCCCGGTTGGAGCAGTGACCCCCTAGACGGGGTTACCTGAATGGGGAAAATCCCTCAAGCCAACGTCAGCGCAGGATCACTTCATCCAGCCGGAGAAGAGAACCGCTACCTCCCGGGATAAAACATGCACAACACTTATGGGTCTAATAAAATATAAAGTCAATGCACCCGGAAACAGTAATCAATCAAGCAATCAATTGAAAGTTACAATTACGCTGAAGGCTCATGAGTCAGGACCTCCACTAACAAAAGAGGTCTAAAATGAAACATCCTTGCACTGGCTAATCGTATACTGAAGTCAAATAAGTGAGCATCGAAAGTCTAATACATCTTATATGTATAGCAAGTCCAATGCAGGTTTCAAAAATGATCTTCTTTCATCATGTCTGCACATGGGAATATTTGCGACAGGTAAAAGGTTCCAAAGAACAACGAAGACATCATGCATTTAGTTGCATCACTTAGTCCGTCCACATAGTCGCTTGGAACTAATGTACTTACGTCTGCAGTACAGTACAGTACAACTAATCACTTAGTCCTTCCAAATTAATGAAAGGCAAGTAGAGCGATTAGCAGCAAATTATTATTATAAAAATAACCAAGATATCGACTTATATCTGCGGTTTTTGAAATACATATTAAAGTTATAAGCTCCACCAGTAAGTGTAAGTAAAGACATTACTTTAACTTATTTTCCTTTATATACACATCACGTACTTTGTGAACGAAAGTATATCACTGCAAATTGTGGTTTCATTTTCTAAAATAAAATTGTGACATAATGATAACGTGGAAGACAGTGTGTTAAGCACTACTGTTGGACCAAAATGGATAAGACTTTTGTTTCTGTTCGATCAAACTTTAATCGACATTTTTGACAGTTGATAAGTTTTGTTGTCGAAGGAACCCGTCAATAGACTAAAAAATTTGACCTTGTATTAGTAGACCTAATACTCTTAATTTCTAATGTGCAAATCTTTCAATTAAGTCAGCTGGTACCTTCGACTAAGAAGAGCTAGAGCTAATAGGAAGAATCGAGGAGAAAATCCCTAAAGTTGAGATCTGTGGGAAAATGATGGCTGTAAAAAATCGAAGTGTAAAAAGTATCTCACAAATTTCGTTAAAAAAGTGAAGAATGAAGATGCACGAGAAAAAATTGAAAAGGAATATTGCGATGTGGAAGTGGTCTCACTGACATTACAATAACGTATCCAATGTTTTTACAACTAGACAAAAGCTTCACAGTAATATTACCTCGCACAGTCTTATGAAGATTAATTTACAATCATTGATAGATATTTTAACTAAGAGGTGTTGTTACGTACTATTATATTTAAAGAGATTATATTTCTTCTTTCTTCATATTAATTTTTATTTTCTTCATCATTCTTCCTTATTTGACTTTCACAATTTTTTTATTCTTCAAACTTTTTTAGTGTACTGGGCTGGAGTTAATAACTTGTTGATAAATAAATAACGGAGTAATGGCGGTTGAGCTTCTTTGTTTGTTTAATATCATTGTATTTTTCTAGCAAAGCCCTATTGTTTGTATTTGATATCTGTGTATCTGCTGCAGTGCCTTTTCAGAAACCTGTTTCATGAATTACAATTTTAAAATAATATTGTGGTTAATTAACGTACGCGCGACTTAAATTCAATGGTAGCTTTGTGAAATGAAATTAAATCTGTGAAGTATGAGATAAAATACGAGAAACTTTTGCCTCAATACATCATTTAATTACACCCAATGCAACTTATGAATTTTGTTATTTCAACCTTTAATTGCATAGGTATTTCAGAATTCTAGTAACTAGAAAATTGTTTAAAAATATCAATTTTTCGTCTAAATTTTGACGTGTAAATCTACAACGTTTACTGTACGTAGTTTATACGCTGTTGGAAGTGTAAATTCAACGTTTTAAAATCTCTAAGTCACGATGGCATTTACTTTTATTTTCATATTAACTTCTCAAGCATTCTCATTCGTACTGTTGGGCCTAAATCCATAACGAGTATTTCGATTTTTTTCTTAATTTCTAGCAGCTATCCAAGATTCTGTTATCATAATTGTTTGAAAATCTCATTTCTGTTCACTTTGTTTCAATTTTATATTTAATTGTGTCTGCAATATATCTACGTTCATTCTCAAATCCAATTTTTTAATTAATACATACTATTTTTAAATTTTAGATACATTTTTGTGAGGGGGGAAATCATGAAGTTGTGATGCTGCAGAACTTTTTTGAATAGATATGGCTTGTTATCCGTGTCGCTACTGCATTGAATAGTTACTGAAAAGGCACGTTGTTATCGTAGGACTACGGCACGAACAAAACTCTGGAGGAAGAGTTTCTGTTTCCCTTGTCCAGTACGCAGAAGGGATGAATCCATTTTGTCAATAGATTTAAAGAGTTTCTGCCGCAAGCACAGATGTTGAAGGAAAAAAGGCGAATCTCAAAAATCATTAATATTTTATTTTTGTGTTTAAACGTTATAATTAGAATTATCGATCAAGAACAAATATATGTTAGAACTTTAATTTCAGTATTTATTGATGTTAATGTTTTTCTATTTTAACTTTATTCAATATAATAATAATAAACGACGTCGCTAATGTTACAATATTTCATTGATTTGCACTCTTAATTATGTATTTACGATACATAGTTTAAAATAAATAAATACAACTTTTAAAGAATCGCTTATTTATTTTCATAATTTCCAGTTACTTCGATGTTAATGACAGAGCACAGTCAATATTTCAGTATTCTTAATTAGTTTTAATTCAGTTTAAAGAATCTCACAACAGCGTCTCGCATACGTATTCGTTCTGAAAATGATTGTTACCATTATTACTGGTTGATTACAAAATGAGGCTGCTATTAGAAATTGCAATATGGAATATGCATAATATTCTAAATGGTGAATTAAATATGAATTAAATAAAGGAATAAGCAGTAGCGAGAAAGTAAAAATTAAATAAATATGAAATCGTATCATGTGGGTAGGTGAATAGGTGTAGCAGATGGTCTCGAGACTCGCCAAAAATTAATCAAGAGACATCTGTGTATTTATTATTTGTGAGGTAAGGAAGTACGACAGAAAGTTTCATTTTTCATTCCAGATTCTTCTGTTGATTTAAATGACTTTCAGCATCTCAGAGCGACTATCTCAACGTTTCTCCTATCATCATACACCAGTTATTATTGGGATTAAAAAAATCACGAATTGATTAATGAAACGTTTTCTGTCGCAAGTTCGTATCTTCTAGTCTCATGTCAGCCTTCAAGGGCCCTGATGACATGAGTGATGCACCACGAAATTGACATCTTTAGACATTTATTATTATTATTATTATTATTATTATTATTATTATTATTGTGATAGTTATATTTGCCCACGATTGTTAGCTACATAATTCTTCTCTCATTTCTTACCGCACGTAAATCCCTCCTTTCTCGTTTGGCATTTAGTAATTGTTAACCCTCTCTTCTTCACTCATGCGGCTTGTGCAGTTCGGTTCCTCTTGTGATCTCCATTGCACGCTCTTTGTCGAGCGCTCGCATGCTCTTTGATTCGGCGTGCGCGTCTCTATTTCCTCGCGTGCTTTCTCCTGGCAAAAACAGCTCTCGCTCCGCTTCGTGGTGAATGTCGGCGCGCGCGCTGACGGAGGCCTCTGCTTTATGCAGGCGAGCGTCGACGCGCGCTTTGCCTCGCCTCGTCTGTTCCACACGGTGATTCAAAAGTTCCTTCGTGTAAATGAATGTCAGCTGCGTAACGTTATGACAAATCTTACATAATATAGAATGTATGGATAGAAAATATTCGGGAAAATAATAATTTGTTAACACTATTATTATTATTAGTATTATTATTATTATTATTATTATTATTATTATTATTATTATTATTATTATTATTATATTAATAAACGGGCCACGGACCGTTTGTTAGGGTACTTCCTACCCTCAACCTCTTACACACACACACACACACACACACACACATACACACACTTACTCTAACATGCACTACACTACCACATATTTTGGAAGACCTGTCAGGTGCTTGGAGCTTGTCGTGGCTGGGGCGGTGCCCCGCAGGTGGGAGAGTCCTGGTTATGGAGAACTCCCGCTAGCCGACGGTAGGTCGGCGCCGGATCTCGCCATCCAGCGGATCAACATAACCGCCATCTCCTGAAGAAAGAACATGCACTACACTTACGAGACTAATGACCTAACCTGTTGACGCGCGCGGAATCACCAACTAACCAATTATTACTATTATTATTATTATTATTATTATTATTATTATTATTATTATTGAATTTTTCACAGTAACAATGATCTTTTCTCGCACTCTACACGCCATAGCTTTTTATTCCGACAGGCATTACCTTCTGTTCTTCATTGTCGAATCAATGACGACTCTCTCGTTTTCTTCTTTCAAAGGGGATTCACTCAATGACTATATTTGCTATTCTGTCAGAATGGATTCTCATTAGATGTCCATTCTATTGGAGTTCATTGAATTCTACATTTTCGATCACTTGTCTTCCTATCTGCATTATCTGCCTAATCTCTTCGTTAGGTATTCTATCAAATAGGGTATTCACACAACACTGTCTGCGAAATGTCGTAGGCAACATAACTGTAATAAAAAATAATAAGAAAGTACAGGACAACATAACATATTTTCTGCGTGTACTTTCGTAACGTATTAGTGTTGAACCACGTATTGGTGTTGAACGAGAAGTAACCCTCCGTTAATCTAGACCAGGCATTTCAAGGTCACGGGCAAGGTAACTAGAGCTCGCCGGCACTGCTTCCACAGAAATTGGTCTGAGATTGAAAAGTAAGGGCTGTAAGTAAGGTAAGAATGAGTGAGAAAAGTAAGGGTAGTAAGGTAAGAAAGAAAGAGTAAGAAAAGTAAGGGTTATAAGTAAGGTAAGAAAGAAAGAGTAAGAAAAGTAAGGTTTGTAAGTAAGGTAAGAAAGAAAGAGTAAGAAAAGTAAGGGTTGTAAGTAAGGTAAGAAAGAAAGAGTAAGAAAAGTAAAGGTTGTTGACGTAGCTCACGGAATGACTACGTCACAGAATACCTTGACGACAGATTTTTTTAACAGGAGTTACCACAACAGAAGTTACTTGACTCCCATTTTCTCTTTAAAGTAAGGAAATGATTCATTAAAACAAAATAATACATTATTTGGACTTCAAATTCTCAATTGAGGATTCAAATTTTTAAAAAATTGAAAAAAAGTATCTTGAATTTTTAAACCTGTTTTTTTGAGAGTCAAATAAAATTATGAACTTTCTATGTTCGGGTTAGGTTTAACAGACAAATATTCTTGTCTGTTAAAAACGCTAACCGCTCGTAAGCAAGGATTGTTAACTATAGAGACTTGTTAATTTATTTCACATATTCCTGAATAAATAAATAAATAAATAAATGACTTAATAGCAGAATAAAAAAAACGAAAACAAGGAAATTATTCGCCATGCAAATAATTCCTGTCACTTAGCAAACATATTAATTTAAGAGAGAATTTAGTAAGAAAATAAACAACAAAATGTGATGAATATAAACATAATACAATTCCCGATTATTTTGTAGAAAAACTCTGTCAAACATTTTTCGTATAAAGCCACTATTCACTTTCTCGCCCCCTTCAACTTGCGCATGTACACCCCTTTCTGGATTTTTGGTGAAATGAGTGCGGAGTCAGGGGAAGTGCCCGTAGGAGCACCGCACTCCCCAGGTGGGCAAGTAGTTCGTGGGGACGGGCCAGTAGTTCGTGTTTCCGGGCGCGTCAACTGCTTAGGTCATTAGCCCTGTAAGCGTAGTGCATTTTTTTCCTCGGGAGATGGCAGTGATCTTCCCCCGCTGGATGGCGAGACCCGGCGCCGACCTACCGGCGTCTAGCGGGGTTTCCCCCTAACCAGGACTCTCCCACCAGCGGGGCACCGCCCCAGCCGGGACAAGCTCTAAGCTCCCGACCGGTCTCCCGGCATATGTGGTAGTGTAATGCATGTTAGTGTAAGTGTGTGTGTGTGAGGGGAGAGGATAGGACAAGGAAGAGGAAGGACAGATCGCGCGCGGTCCGTGGCCTGTTTGTTACGGTACTGCTCCAGCATTCGCCTGCTGTTGATTGGAGAAACCACGGAAAACTACCGATCAGAGCAGCCGGCCGCTAGGATTCTCCTCCCGATAGCAACTGAATTCGACCTTGCTGAAAAGCTAGTGTCGAGAATTCTGCCGCCGTCAGGACTCGAACCTAGGACGTCCATGCTGTTAGATCCACGGAGTTCACAGTCAGTCAACTACCCAGGAACACGTCATGCCTCGAGATATTTAATCTCCGTTACTTCACCGAGCTTAATTAAGCAGTTCGGCTAGCTACGCCGGTCTGTAGTAGAATGTAGTTATTTGGCTGAATTATGCTTCACTATGAAATGTCGGGTCGTTGATAGAGTGTATCACAAATGATCTCAATGCTGTTAGTAAAAATGTTCCTACTATTCGGATACGCATTTTTTCTTTTTTACTTGTGTATGTATTTAACCCTCCGTCGGGCGCGCCAGTTAAACGAACAAGTTTAGATGCACAGTGTCTGCGACATATACTCCTACACATCGACTCACACAAAAAAAAAAAGAACGCAATGGCACATAGCACATGTTCTAGACATAAAAATTTTGATCATCTTAAGCATGAATACTTGGTCCATCTTGTTTTCTCTCATTGTTGTTGACACGTGTTACATCGCTTTCGCTTTGTATTTGGTTCCACGACATTACTTTCGGCCATTTTGATGCAAAAGACAAATTCTGTGGAATTATTCTTCTCTCAAGATAATGTAGTAGCAGCAGGGAGGTTCTTCAAAACTGGCCTGCGTGTTTGGACTTATTTTTCGTTTCCCAGAAAAATAACTTGTACATTAATAGCACTAATATTTAGATGTCTACCTAAAAATACCATTACCTTCTTCATTGTAGGAATCGTTGCCAACTCACTCTCCAAGTCATTACTTCTCTCCTCAACATAATCCATATCACTGTCACTTATTGCCTCTTCATAGCTGATAACGTCTTTATTTTCGTCACTATCACTATGACACATGAGGAAAGGAATTTCCTCTGCATTGTCGTCTTTGTTCGGATTTACACGCATCATTCTGCACACTGATTGAGTGAGCGAAAACTTGACATGATTGGGCGCACTGTATCTCACAGATACAGAGTGTCGACTGAGGCAAAACGAGACGAGGGAGCAGGAAGTTGAACATGGCGACGCATTACGAGGCTAAATTTGGACTGCTATTAGTTCGCAGAAATCTGTGAAGCCCTCCACTTCCGAGAAATCGAGCAATATAAAGCGTATGTATCTCACGGATACAGCGCGCCCGAGGGAGGGTTAACAGTATTCTCAAGTGAATAGAATTGCATGTGATTAAAATATTAAATTAAAAATACGGTAATTACATAGAATCTCTTCGGAGTAAAAAGAATAAAAATATTGGCTTTGGAATTAAGAGCACATTTGCTGTAATGTTGTCTTAAAAGGTAGTTACAGAAAAGTAACCTTGAAAGTAAGGACCAAGCTAAAATGAAGATGCCTGTAAAGAATAATCCTGTTCACAACAAATATTTCAATAACAACTTTGTATTCTGTCCCAAAAGATCTCTGAAGAAAAGATATTAAGAAGCAAGAACTTTAAGATAACAAAAAGAACCAAACACCATTACACACCACCCTGGTTCCCCGAAATATATGTATTATGTATAAGAATTTAAATATAAGACTGTTCTTGCATTTTAGCAATATTTTGATTTGCGTCATTTCATAGAAAATAAGGTTTGTCTCTTAAAGCATTTTTTCTGAATTGTGAAACTACAATAAATGTTTACTTCGAATATCGAAATAACTACATTAAGTAATAGTGTTTGAAGATCATCTTTCATAATGAATCAAACTGGAATGAAATAATTTTCTTCAAAATAAGTATCTTAACTTACAGGAAACTGTATTTGGAATCTTATTTTCTTAAAAGAAAGTGTTTGGATATTTACAGTATCATTGTGAAAGGGAAATTCTTTCGTGTTATTGCAGAGTGTTATTGCGTTTTCTCTTATTTGTGTTACCACGCAAACGAGGAAATAATTCTCAATTTTCTTGACCTGCACGTGACAAAATTTATTTAGCAGATTCGTTGTGTTTTGCCCTTATATTAAGTGATAATGATTCATTTGTTTAGCAACAAAATAAGTGAACACAACCTGGAGGAATTAACATATTTTGTCTTGTATGTTACGACAAACCTGTATACATCTTTATAAGTTAATTGGTCCACTGCTCTTAATAATCTCTTTCTCTTATATCTTTCATTATTTTTTATCTTCAGTTTTATTTCAATGAAATATATTGTGCAGATATCCGTGTCATATTTCACTTTTGATAATGTCAGCTTTAAAAAGTACACGAGTAACTAAAATGAAGATGAGATAGTTTAAAGTAGGAAGATGTAAGTTTTCAGAAAATACAAAAGAAACAAATCAATTAGCAAAAACACTAGTGTAGGAATAAACACGAAAAATAAAGTGAAAGACATTTCACGACTAACAAATGCTACTAAATTGTCAGAATTTACTCAAAATCGCAAACCTATCTAATGAACAGCTGCTATCCAGGGAACCGTGATGTTGACTTATTGGCAGTGTCGTAGTGGGTCTGCAGACGTGTAAGTGCCCGAAAGGCTGCTTTCACTATGCGTTACTTACGCATCAACATGAGAACAAGTCGTAAATATGCCTCCTGAATGAGTATCATATTGCTAAGTACGTGCGTCTGAAGAAGAAATCAGGCAAAAATAGTGCGTATAAATTGCCTATATAGTGCGTATAACTGCCTGTTAAAAATAAGAGGAAGGTGGCTTAATACAATGCCTCCAAAGTCAAGTTTGATTGTTCTAAAGATAACTCGAGTGTTTCTTAGAGCTGAAACATTGTAACGATTTCTTCAAATCAAGGAACTGGTCGGTATATATAATGCTTGAAAAATAAGACTAGGACGCTCTAAAATATCTCAAATAAGTTTCACAAACAACTTTCTGTTTGGGTAGTGAGGGTTACTATTCACAATTCAAGAAATAGTTCAAACGAACTAGTTTATTTCATCTTTGCGTGCCCTCGGGACGTTGGCAGTGCCGCAATTTATCTGGAGACGTTTAACATCCCCAGAAACTGCCGGACCTTTACGTTGTACAACCGTTTACAGCAGAACATGCAATTGCGAACATGCTGCAAAATGACTAACATATCGCAGAAGAGTACGCACATGAGATAATAATGTCCCTAAAGAGTTACCTTTAACGTAGGTTACCTGTTAGGGGGAAAATATAAAAAAGTCAATATTACAAAATTATCGCCATTGAGCTTTTTGTCTTGTATGTTACGACAAGCCTGTATACATCTTTATAAGTTAATTGATCCACTGCTCTTAATAATCTCTTTCTCTTATATCTTTTTTTATTTTTTATCTTCAGTTTTATTTCAATGAAATATATTGTGCAGATATCCGTGTCATATTTCACTTTTAATAATGTCAGCTTTAAAAAGTTCACGAGTAATTAAAATGAAGATGAGATAGTTTAAAGTAGGAAGATGTAAGTTTTCAGAAAATATAAAACAAACAAATCAATTAGCAAAAACACTAGTGTAGGAATAAACACTAAAAATCAAGTGAAAGATATTTCACGACTAACAAATGCTCCTGAATTGTCGGAATTTACTATTACCAAATTATTACCAAACGTGAATTACCAAACGTGTTAATATATAGCTTATGCATATTTTGTCACGTTATTACTCTGTAAGCCCTTAACATAGTAAAATGAAATAATGCAGCAGTTATGACATTTAAAAACTCGGCGTGACCCTTGCAGAAAGTAGAAATGAAAGATTTTCAATACTTGTGAACTACTTACCCGGATCGAGGCATTCTTTTGTTTGAAGTAAAGATTTTCGAGTTCGTGTGTTATTTGTTTTCAGTAATTCTTATTGAAACAAATAAACGTGAAAAACAAAGTTATCCCTTGAAAAACAATCTCTCTGACCGTCTCTTTCTCTCTCTCTCTCTCTCTCTCTCTCTCTCTCTCTCTCTCTCTCTCTCGCTCTCGCTCTCTCTCTGGCCGTTTCTCTCTATCCGTCTGTCTCTCTGACCGTCTGTCCCTCTCACCGTCTGTCTCTGTGTCCGTTGGTCTCTCTGGCCGTCTCTCTCTATCCGTCTGTCACTCTGACCGTCTTCTTTTTCCGCCTTTCTGTCTCTCTGTCCATCTGTCTCACTGCCTGTCCGTCTGCCTGTCTGTGGTCAATACTAGCGACTAAATAGTTCTGCCGTTTTTCTCCAAAAATTGATATTATTTGATCGATTACAAATTAAGAAAGAATGCGCGAAAATATACGTCATTGTAACACCACTAGTGTAAATCACCGTTGGTCCATTTGCTTTGTGCTCTTTTGTATTTGTTAAGTATTATATGTGTTAGAATTTGCATTATGATTATGTTGTGTACTGTAAATAATGTATAAAACGTTTAAGGTGTAAATGAAGCAAACCATTCTCATAAATCAGGTCAATGCAACTAAGGGATGGATGGGATTCCTGGTCTGTATAGTTGAATTGAATTTGCCTTATTTTACGTGGCGAGACTCAGGCCATGAGGCCTGCTCTTCCGTCTGACCACGCAAATTTTGTTACACTCCTTTCACCAACCATGGGAGACAGAAGGTATTACTTGGGCGACGAAACAGGCGATTTGAATTTTTCTCAGAGGCATCATTTAGGCTTGAGGATCTTTTACATGCAGTAAATGTACTAACATGGGACAGTCGGCTTTACTTCCCCTCCAAAGGAAAGGCGTACGAAGGATTTTTTCGCCCTTAAAAATCCACGGCTTCGATCGGGTTGGAAGCCGCAAGCTTGGGTATAGTAGTCCAATACGCTAACCGCTACACCATCGCCGCAGTTAGTTGCTTACCCACGTGAAAGAATTACGTCGCCAGAGCCACAGTCCATAGAATTCAAACTCCCATGATTGATTGATTGATAATTCCGTGTTTTCGGGTGCGTCAATTTCTGTAGTCATGAGCTCCGTACGTGTCGTGCACCACGGGAAGAGGCGGAGTGTTTCCCCACGCCGACCTACGTGTTGCGTTGTGAGATTTTCCCTATTTGGGTGTCTCGTTTCAGTAGGGCATCACGGCAGCTTGGACAAGTTCTGAGCTCTTGACTAGACTTATGTGGCAGTGTAAAGCATTTAATAGCATTGTATGTATAATCGCATACCATATATGTGTAGCACAGCATGTATAATCGCGCGCTGTCCTTGGCCCGTTCGTTAGAGTACTACTCCTACATTTGCCAGATATTGATCGGAGAAACCATAGAAAACTACCGATAAGACAAGCGGGGGACTAAAAGTCTTCACCAGTCATCAGCTGAACTGGTCCCAACTATGCAACCAGAGTCGAAAACCCTGCAACCGCCGGATCTCCAACAGAAGGATCTCCGAGTCAGAGGCAGTGCCATCAGTTGACGCCCTGAGACACCTCAGCCGGAGCAAACTCCCGAGAGGGCGCGTGGCATTTGCGTCTCCGATGCGTCAACAGCAGAACGCGGGGAGGGGCAATGTGGGTGAGGTGAGCACAATACGCCCAATTAGCTGGGCCGCTGAAGCCCGGCGCGGCCCCTCCGCCACGCCCTCCGCCCTTCGCCCATCGCCCATCGCCCACGCCCACGCAATCGCCCCATCACGCGCGTGCACCCTCTCGCTATTCGCCTTTATAGAGGGTCCGGCGAGTCTAGACACTCACAAAGAAGCTACTTCAAAACCAATTAAAACTTTGAAAGGAAAGACGGGATGCTGAAAGTATTACATCACACCTAAAAAGCGAGTAAGAATAAAGATGTATCGAATACCACTAACAAATTTGTGTAGAATATGTATGTGAACGAGTGCTAAGTACCCTTTGAGAATAAGAGCAATGTTACTATATAGAATACCTTGGGAGTATATAAATGCTATTTGTGTAAAGAAACTTTCTTTGTACTAATAATGTCACTGACATCTCTAGTTGTGACCTAATACTACCGATAACAAATACGAGATTAATGATAATGGATAGAGGTAGAGGAAGTGAGAAAATTGCTACAAACCAGCCACAAACCCACTTTTTCCACCACTAATTGCACATGGAGTCGCCGGGAACGAACCCATACTCCAGAGGTTGAAGGGGTACCTTATATTTTGCCAAGACCCTTAAAAATCAAAAGATTAGAAATTAGATTAGAAATTAATAATTATTTCGAAGCACTGTTTTTATTATTCCTTTGGAGAGAAAGATGAAATCATTTTAATGACTTTTGGAATTAGAATCGATTCGCTGAGTACAATTCATAGCTTTTTCGAACTAAAGCATTGCAAATATATCTCCAGAATAAGATCCAGATTGCTGTATTTTGTGCAGCGGAGGTAAGGATTGCATAAAAGACAAAAAAAATGAATTCAAAATTATGCCTCACAAATAATGACCAAGACTCTACAATGAGACACAACTTGAGACTACGACAATATGATGAGACTACAACAAGATACTTTGAAATTACGATTCGTAGTTTAAAATGCCCTAGGTTGCGATAAAGATGTTTGCTAAACACAGCCATGTGACTGTCGTGTTTCACGCAGGTAATAACCAGTTATGAAAGTTTTTCTTGATTAATGTTCCAATCACAGTAGAAAATTCACCGAAAATTATAGTATTTGCCCATTGTTTATCTTCAATGGTCTCTCGTTTTCAATGCCCCTGTCATCGCGACTATCATCAATACCGTCACCATCATTAGAGTCATTATCGTACTGGGCGCGTGAACTACAGAGATGCTTAGTCTCATTCATAATGCTTGTAATAATAAAAAAATAATGTGTTCCTCCCCTATGGAACGTGATATCCGATATCAAACTACAATCTACCTTGCTCGATTTCCCCTAGATATCTCTCCGCAGCGGCGCCCCACTCTAGCCAGCACTAGGTCTACACATCCCAGATGAGTAGTAGTGGAGACCGCGTAAGTGAAACTGTGTGTGTGTGTGTGTGTGTGTGTGTGTGTGTGTGCTTAAGAAGAGACAAAATGAGACGGCTAAGAAATGAAAGATCGCGCGTGGTCCGGGGCCAGTATCTTGAGATATTGCTGCGCCACTACCCTGCCATTGCTGAGAGAAACAACGAAAAACTACCGATCAGACCAACAGACTACTAGAATTCTTCTCTAGACAGTTAATTCATCCTAGTGTCGAAAATACACGATCATTCGAACCGAAAAAGGAGAACCTGTTGTTCAGCGGTACGGGAAAAGAAATTGTGTATCCTCATAAATATCACATAAATCACTTGAGTGTATATGATGGTTAATGGGAGAATCAGGCGCCTAACGATTTATTTCCGTACAAATTTTATAGGCAATCGTCTATAAAATTTGTATGGAAATAAATCGTTTCCAGTGAATGAAAAACATTAATATTAAGACAATACATTTATTTCAATCAAAATTGACAACCTTCCATGGCCATATGGGCAATGTTTTAGGTACGAGCTTATAAGCAAATAATCTAAGATATATGTGGCCGGATTCAATTAAAAATCTCTCAAAAGTAAGGATTGGAATTGTTGCTTGTTCGTTATCACAATCGCCATTACTACCTCCGTCAGTGTCATCGAGCCTATCACAGCCCAAGCTTCCACATCGTCATCTTCACCATCGTTTTCCATCCCCCTCCCGCACTCCACTTCGGTGCAGATGTTCCCCGGCGCCGCCCTCCCCTCCCCCCCACCCCTCGCCCGCCGCGCTGCGCTGAGAGCGTGTGGCGCGCGGCGTGGAGAACCTGCCAACGATCGCTTAATTAAGCGCCGCCGCCCAGCGCCTCTCCCCACTGAGCACCCATCCACTCGCTCCCCCAACAATTCCCCACTGCATGAGGCTCTTTGGTTGGTTAGTTAGTGATTCCAGGCGCGTCAACGGCTAAGTTCATTAGTCCCGTAAGTGCAGTGGATGTCTCCTCGGGAAATGGCGGTGATATTTCCTCGCTGAATGGCGAGATCCGGCGCCGACCTACCGTCGGCTAGCGGGCTTCCTTCCTAACCAGGACTCTCCCACCAGCGGGGCACCGCCTCAGCCGGGACAAACTCTAAGCTCCCGACCGAGCTCCCGGAATATGTGCTAGTGTAGTGCATGTTAGTGTAAGTGTGTGTGTGTAAGGGAATAAGATAAGACAGGACAAGTAAGAGGAAGGAAGGATCGTGCGCGGTCCGTGGCCCGTTTGTAAGGATACTGCTCCAGCATTCACCTGGTGCCGATCGGACAAACCACGGAAAACTACCGATCAGAGCAGCACTGAGCTACCGCTCCCGGTTCACCGGCTGAGGAAGCTGAGGGCATCTACTGATGGCACTGTAATGCCTCTGACCAGGTTGTCCTGGGTTTAGAGTCACAGCGGGGGAAGAATTTTCGACAGTAGCCAGACAGCTAGGTCGAGTATTGTGGCCGGAGGCGAATTCTAGCAGCCGGCTGCTCTGATTGGCAGTTTTCCGTGGTTTCTCCGATGAACATCAGGCGAATTCCGGAGCGTTACCCTAACAAACAGGCCACGAAACGCGCGGGGTCTTTCCTTCCTCTTCCTTGCCCTATTATTATCTTTTGCATACACACATTTACAAATACAAGAACTACTGTTCAATTTCGCGATTCACGATGAAATTCGCTACCTGGGCACAGCCTCTAATCGCTTCTACCCGCGCGGCCACCCACCGATGAGATATGCTTTCAGCACCCCTCACAGAGCCCGCTTCCAGAGTATTCCAGCACGCAGTCACGATTTGAAAGTACAAAATAGAAATGGACAATAGTCATTTACGTGAAGTCTTTGCGCGATCCTTTTTCTCACAGCTCCGTCACATCTGCCGAAGCGCCTACAAACTCCTCTAATCAAAACAAACTTCTCTTTGAGTCTCCGTCCGTCGCGAGCACTGACCGCCAGTCCCCGGCACCGCCCTTGCTGCCGGATTAAGACGGCGACATTAGCAAGGGCTGGGTCCACCCCGGCGCCCGCCGGGCTTTCACACCCCCATCGGTTCACGACCTGCCACAAAATTTATACAAACATTTCTCAGAAATATTACTGCTACGTGCCTCCCCAGCCAATACAGCATTCACCTGGTGCCGATCGGACAAACCACGGAAAACTACCGATCAGAGCAGCACTGAGCTACCGCTCCCGGTTCACCGGCTGAGGAACCTCAGGGCATCTACTGATGGCACTGTAATGTCTCTGACCGGGTGGTACCTCTCTGATAAAGAGATGCACATCGGCAACACGGACGCACCCGCATGGCCACCTCGCTCCTTCTCTATCTGCAAGCGAGATGCCGCGTTTCCCGTGAGAACAAAACTTTCGACTAGAACAAACGGTAGCTGCCATCGCGGCCACCTCACGTGACACCGCCTTAGCATCCGATCACCGCCAATGTCACGTGACGCTCCTCTCCTCGGAGCAGAAAACGTATGCCACAAACAGGACGCTGATCGCGGGAACATCGCATCTCAGCGCCTCGCCATTGGTTCAAAGTCAAAATCACGTGACTCTCCCCTCCGACTCATAACACCCCAAACAATAAATATTGCAACTTTGCTCCCACGCCAAAGCAGAGAAGAGACAGAACAAATCAGAAGAAGGGAACAGTCAGAGCAGGGAGACAAACTCGGAGAGGAGAAGAGCAGATCGGAGCAGACTAACTGAACAGACTAACTTGAACAGACACTCGACTATTCAACTACTCCGTAGTTGACGACAACTGTCAAACTTCTACGCAGACTTAACGGACGAGCAGACGGAAAATGGTACTCATTTCAACTGTGCTTCACTGAGACGTAAACGGTTATTGTTGACTCATCTCGCAACAACAATGGACGAGTGTATCAATACTCGCTCAACTAAGCAAACAGTCTGAAAACGAGTCGCCTATTCCTGCTTCGCCTACCAAGGCTTCTTCAATCAACCAGCGCGACCAATACGCTGCTAGCATTAAATTCGGGTCTCGCGTGCATCAGCCGCCGGCTGGCCGAACTTACGGCAAACTCCGCAACCAGCTCCAGACAACTGAGTCCGTGCCCACTCCAGTTTGCACCGCCGATTGCCTGGAGCCAACCTCAGCTGTGATGGCATACACACACACACACACACACACACACACACACACACACACACACGAGTCATTTGGGTTGGTACTTGCTGTACACCAAATTGTAAGTAAAGTGAACTTGAAGAAAGAAGATCACTTCATTGGTTCTCCGACTTGTTACTCACTCAAAAACAAGCAATTTGTGAATATGCAAATATTAAACCATAATTCATTATTATTGTACATGGACTTTTATTTACCCTGAAAGCAAAGAATCCCATGAAAAAGTCCTAATCCCGTAAGTAGTCGCATTAGCAGCACGGCACCTCCTACGTGTTGCATCTGCTACAATTACACTACCACATATGGCGAGAGAGCAGTCGGAAGGTTAGAAGATGTCACGGTTGAGACAGTGCTCCTCTCGTGAGTGACACGTGGTTGAGGGAAAAACCGCAAGCTCACCTTGTAGTTCCGCGCCAGATTGCACCATCCATCGGGAGAAGAACACCGCCACATCCCGTGGTAGAAATATGCAGTACACCCAGGGAACTAATGACCATGACAGTTGACGTGCCTGGAAAAACAAAATAATCAACCGTCTCTTCTTGCTGCTTTTCTTCTCCTACGCCTCCGCCCACCGTTCTTGCCTGGCCGTCTGCAATAGACTCGCTTTCACCTCCTCTTACATCACCGTTTCCGCTTGCACATGCTTTTTCGCTTCTACTTCTCCCGCCTCTACCTGATTCTGCTAACACTCTTATTGTTCAGTTGCCTACAAACAGAGCGTCCGCGCTCTTGAGTGTTATTGATCTGCACTTCAATGTTATTCATGTAGTGTAGTCTCATATAGGTACACATGGCTGCACTTCAAATCTGCATTGTATTGTGTATATGTTAATTGTTTCCAGTTCTTTTCCTTATTGAATTCTATTCTTGAAATATAATACAAACTTGATGATAGTATAAAATCATAATTTTAATATTATATAAGAAATAATACTTGATTGGGGTTGTTCTTCAGATTAATAAGTGTTCATTGTTCAAAACTGTTCTGAGAAATTACTTCCTTTTGTGATCGCCATCTGAAAAATTAATTCGTGTATCATACATAATTTGCAGAGTTGCCAATTAACGTAATTATTTACGACTTACTTTTAAAATTATAAACAGCGAACACAAATCGAAGTGTGTAGGAAGTAATATTTGTGAACATAAATTTAGTTTTCATTAAAAAATAACTTTTAAAATTTATACTCTTTATGGCAATAAAAAAATCACTAATCCACCAACATTTGCAAAATTTGAGACTGAAGAAACACAAATAACACACCAACAAATTGTATAACCTCCTTTCGACGTCCCTTTAATGAGGGTTATCGAGAACTTCTGTAAGGCTCTGTACGACAAACCAAACCTCAAAGGACAGTGGAGATTAGAAGAAAGGCAACATTGTTCCCCCTCCAATGGCAAAGAGCCAAACTTTGTTAGCGAACTCGCAGTCAGGCAGTTAATGGTGTTGGTTTTGGGAATTGCTGTCGTTCGCGCGTGTTAGAGGATGCGAACGCACCGCCGGGTGATTCGGTCAATCCGGGGGCGTGATCATCGCGTCACCTCGCCACGCTCTCCCGATGCGCGATTGTTTACAAACAGTCGCTGGGCGCAGTGCGGCGCGGCACGCCAGAAGCGCTGATTCCCTTGGTGTACACTTTGCTTGAACATTCTCTCTGTGGCGTCCCAGAGCTTCAGTCAGAGTTGAGGTGTAGAGCGATGGAGAAGAAAGTGTAACAAACATCGACGGGGCAATGGGGTAGGAACAGTTGTTACAAAGGAAATGTGTATGAGTTTATAAAATTTCGTATCTTGCAAAGTAATAATAATGTACCGTACATGTAGTTAAAGGAGACCGTAATGTGCATTTGCAGGTTTGTCGATTACGAATATACAGAGTAGTTCCTGTTTGTAATTACTAAAGAGCGTATATTTGTAGATATTTTACTACGTCTAAAAGACATTTGTTTTATGCAATTGCCTTTTTACAATTGTAGCAGATGCAACACTGGGAGGTGCCGTGCTGCGAGTGCGACTACATACGGGGATCAGAACGGGTTTCAGGGGATTGTTTGGCTTTGGGGGAATGATAGACAATATGCAATGAGAATGAATATAAATTTAATTGCATAATAATTATGAATACAACTGGTTTTGGTTTATAATAAGCTGGAGGACCATTGAAAGTTTATAAAGTTACTGACTGCTCTTCTTTCTTGAAGTACACTTGGGTTTAGCTTACTTACAGTTTGTAGCAAGGAAGGCACCAACCCAAATCACTCAGCTGAGTGTGTCGCTGTCCGAGCTGAGGTAGGCTCCAGGCAGTTCGTTGGTGCGAACTGGCATGGGCGCGGACTCAGATGACCGGAGCTGGTGGTGGAGTTTGCCGTGAATTCGGCCAGGTGGCGGCTGCAGCCCGCGAGTGGCACGAATTTGAGGCAGGCTTGATTTGACCGTACTAATCGCCTTGATAGGCGAAGCAGGAACAGCCGACCCAGTTGAGTTTTGTTGGTCAGTCTGTTATGTCGATTGTTCTCCGTCTATTCTCTCAATTCATTCCGTTTCATTCCATTCTGTTTAGTCTGTCATTCTGTTTAGTCCCTCATTCTCTGGATTCTCTCATGTGGGAGCGAAGTCGCAGTATTTATTTAATTTGGGGGTGTGATTGAGGTCGTGGAGGGGAGAGTCACGTGGCTATGACTTGGGCCTATGGTAAGGCGGGAGAGTTTTACGTGCCCGCAATTGGCTCCCTAATCGTGATGCGCCGTCGGGCCCGGGGAGAGGAGTGTCACGTGACATTGGCGGCGATCGGAAGCGTTTGTATTTGAGATTTCCTTCCCACAGGAATTGAGGCATCTGGCTTGCAGGTGGCCAAGGAGCGAGGCGGCGCGCCGGCAGTGCACTTGAAAATCTCTTTGTCGGCGAGATGCATTAACGGGGTTGTATTTGCGAGGGAGGCCCAAAGCGATCCCCAGAAATATTTGTATACATTTCTGGGTGGCTCGTCAGGTAGCGAGCGATGGAGGTGTGAAGGGCGCCGCGCGCCGGGGTGGCCCAGCCGTAGGCTAATGAGGGCCAGCCGTGGCGGCGCCGAGAAGCGGCGGTCAATGTTCTCGGCGGGCGTGGGCCCTTGGGAACGGCGGTTCACGCGGAAAACACTGGGCAAATGCTTTTATTGCCCTTTTGTTCTGAGAAGGTTGGCGAAAGTATTTTTAATGGTGGGTGGCCGCCCGGGAGGAAAATTTTAGGGGCTGCGCCTTGGTGGCAAATTTGATGGCGAGATTTAACAACAATTTTGGCAGTATTTTTTAACAGTATGATTGTATAATAAATAGTATTTTTTTAAGTTTTCAGTACCCTTATTACATCGAATATAACGCAGATCTACTGCAAAAGTTTCACCTAGAGCATAAAGTGATATTTTATTGGAAATAATAATTAGTCATTAATCCAACCGTTGTCCGGAAGAGAAATTTAGAGGCCGACTTCCTTGATCGGTAGTTTGCCATGATTTTTCCAATCATCACCAGGCAAATGTCGGAGCAGTACCGTAACAAACGGACCACGGACCACGTATTGGGTGCAATCTTTTCTTCCTCCTCCTTGTCGACCACACATGTCGGGAGACTAGTCTGGAGCTTAGAGCTTGTTCCGTCTGGAGCGGTGCCCCATGGAGGGAGATATCTGGTAAGGAAAACCCTGCAAGGCTTCGCGTAGGTCGGAGCCTGGTCTTACTTTACTTTGGGATAAAGACCACCGCCACCTTCAGTGACGAAACTTGCTCTGCTCTTATGGACTAATGGCCATGGATGATTTTTTTTCCTAGGGCTTTTATCCAGCCGACAGCCGGTTGCCCTTTACGTCCCCAAGGGACGGATATTTGACCATACACTAGACAAACACTCTTGCGGGCTCCTCTGATCTGGGGTCAGCAGAACGCGAGGCCCTCCGCGACAACACACACAAAGTCAAGGGACAATCAGCCATGCCCAAGGCGGGACTCGAACCCGCGACCTTTCGGACCGAAGCGCTGAGTCGGTACTCGCTCTTAGCTACCTCGGCCATCCAGGTCGGCCCATGGATGATACTTGTGGAAAAGTAAATGGATTCCAGTCAGTGTTGTAACACTATTATTGGTAAATAATAAACAAAGACGTCGTGAAGACGAAAAACAATTGCGAAACGTTCAAATGTTTCACACACGCTTCGCGATGTTTCGCACACTCTAAAAATATTAGCTGTTTCGCACACGGCAAACAAGCACGAGAAACCGCATTTTGCGCACGGCGTGTTAAGAAGATATTTAGAGATGGAGAGTTTTTTCTGAGAAAAAAAAACACATCGGCGAGTTTCGAAAAAATATTTGTAAAAAGTATTTGCTTTACAGTTCTAGCTGGTCACTCCTCTACAGATTTTCTTTATATATGTTCAATGTCGACACAATATGTGTATTGCCCAAATATTACGCGGTTTTCGAAACCCAGAGCGCTGTTGTGGATTCGGAAGGTCATTATCGTGTTCGTGTACAGCCAGTGCAATGCATTTGCGACAGACGGACACCGGGGTAAGATTCTGGCGGTGTTGAGCCATCGTGCGCACCACATGGCAGTCGTAATTTTCACTCGTTTCGTCATTCACAAATTAGCTGTTTTCTTCGTTTGTGTCCGAAAATTAATTTTTTTCTTTTAGTAATACCTAGAACTAAGCTCTAAGTTTTGACTTACTCTAAGCACAATTGCTTCGAAGTTTTAGGAGATAAATTCGGAAGAAACTACTATGCAGAAACGAAACATATCTTCGCAAATGAACGTTACAAATATTTGTTCATCTAGTAAATAAGACATTGGTGATTTCGTTTCTAGGAATGACTCTTCTGTATTTTTATGTGTCAAGTGTTTGTTCTTTATTTGTTTTGCGAGCAGCTGAAGAGAACCACTCTGTGTCAGTATATTGATCGGTGAACTCTACATCAGAAGGGCCTGCTGACGCGAATATCGATTTCTGCGTTTCACCCGGCGTTACAGAAGTCTGTCGCGGACGTGAGCGTCCTCTGGATAACGTCACCGTTTTGTACAGTATCTCATTGTCTCCGACATTATGAACACCGCGTACTGCTTCATCACGATTAAATATGGACACACACGCATCGTAATGCACACTTTTCATTAAAATTTGAAAGAAGAATCTTTACAAATTTTGGCATCAATCCTTTTCAAATAACATTTCCAGTTTTATTAATAAATTATTTCAGTTTCTGTTCTTAATAACCAAAATTTGCTGTTTCTGTTTCAATTTCCAAATGGATTTTTCTCTTTCTATTATACTTTACGTTGTATTCTGCAGACTTTCTTGGATTTATTTATAAAAATAAAAAGAACTTATTTTCTGCTTGAGACATCTCTTAGAATAAAAAATTATCCTTTTTGTAGAGGTACTTAAAAAACACTTAAAAACTCAGACTCTTACAGCTTTTTCTTGAAATATAAATTAGCCTTACTAGCTGAACAGAAAAATTAAGATATTTTATCACAAGAATCTCATTCTTAAGAGTCTTCCTTAAAATTTCCAGAGAAATTTTTTCGATTCCCAGATTTCAACGATACTTGTTGAGAAGTGATAATGTAAAAATAAATCTACATCACTAGAGCTTTTAATAATGTTATTAAATAATGTAAAAATTAAGCCCAATGTTGTATATACAGAGAAATTAGTAGCAAAATAATTATTTATATTCTATATTATGCCTTTAATGGTAAAAACGTACTAGTTGCATTGAGAGAAAAACGTTATATTTCTTTAATGTAATAAGTCCACATTTAGACATACAGCTCTTGATTTAAATGTTCATTTCAGCGAATATATAAGTGTTTTGTAATACATACATCCTTTGCAATGACATCATGACATTTTAATAATATTTGTTTGTTTTCATGGGAGCGTCTTTGGGTTTATGTTTATCTCTGAGGTTGCCCGTTTGAAATGCAATTCGTCCATTCACATTCCAAGTCAAGACCCACTTCAAAACCCGCCCCCAACTGAGAAAGAGGCGTGAGGGCACGTGGAGCCGGCAATATGTAGCGGAGTAGTTTACAGTAACAGTCTATAAAAGCGCAAAGATGAGCTAGGCAACAGACGTGTCTCCAGGGAAACGTGATAGATTTGAAGTATTACTCCAATTCAGTAATAATATTATGACGAAAATTAGTCGTATTGTAGGAGTTAGTGTGGCTTATGTAAACAGATTTGAGACAAAGTTATAGATAGAAAGGTGGATCACACCTGAGAGGGGAAAAGTGAACAAAGCAGTGCTACAGCCAAAGTTTTGATTCGTATTTTGCGAAGAATAAAATCGAAAAGGAGACAATTAACATCGTCGCAACTCCAAAGTGCTGTCGAAGAGGATGGAATGCAAAGGGTATAGCCGAATAAGGCGGTGAAAAGGGCCCCCAAACCAAATCAATAATCGCGATGCTCATATGAAAGAGAATAAAAAATAATGTAGATTCACAAAAGTCAATCTCCTAGGGCAATCTGTTGCAATGATACAACGAGAAACGTGTCTTGCATGTTTTTAAAATTTCTAGGCATCTATTGTTTATATCAGACTGAAAAAAACTATAGAGACGGGAAAATATTGTTCAATTTGAAGGTATTTTTGTCAATGAATTTTGACGCCCAATTCATACAGAAAAAATAATTAAAGTTTTAAAATTAATTTTCGACGTGATAACGTAGGAGTACTATCACAATTTTTCTCCCAAAATGGGTCTTATAACATTCCATAACATACATTTTTTCAGATTTTTTAACAATGTGAACGGTAGTGAAACAAAATGAAAACAATTTTTTTCGGTTTAGAAATTTGAAATTCGTGCCTAAATGTGATTGGAAATAACGGTTTAATTGATATATCAACACAGATTTAAACACGACTTATGAACTCTAAATCTTATGGGTGTTACATCGATTTTGTATCAAACTCAATCGCAATATCCATGGGGGAAAGCATGGTAAAATACATTATGGAAAGGGATGGGTGGCCTCTAGCGCATCCGACTTCAGTCAATGAGCTTCAAGCACCAGAGTGAGTCATTATATTAGCGTGAATTTTAACTGCCAAAATTATCACAGTTACAAATCATAGAAACAGATAAGCACATTTTTAAATATTACATCTTTTGTTGCAATTATCTTTCAATCGTGTTATTTTTGGTCGGTTACAGTGAAAAATTGTCCATTTATGCCACTTAAAAAATGATTCTCAACACTTCTTTTATTCCTTGAAACATGACGGCTGATGTCTGGTCTCGCTTTTCTAACCAAGTGGTCACATAGTTCGTGACGGAAACTGGTGCTGTGCACCAGCAAATACCAGCAAATATCAATGCACCAGAGGAGCCCACCCACCTCTTTCCACCATAGGAATATCGGCGAGGGAAACGATACTGATAACAACACAACACACCCTTGTCAATATAAACTATTATTATTTAACATTATTATCGAGCAAAGAGGTACACCCATATAATTCGGTCGCACAGATTTTATTGATTGATTGATTGATGATTCCGGGCGCGTCAACTACTAAGGTCATTAGTCACGTAAGTGTAGTGCATGTTTTTATCAGGAGGTGGCGGTGATCTTCCCCCATTGGATATCTAGATCCAGCGCCGGCCTACCGTCGACTAGTAAGGTTATCCCCAAACAGGTATCTCCCATCAGCGAGGCTCCGCCCCTGCCGCGACAAGTTCTAAGTTCCCGGCCGGTGCGGTAGTGTAGTGCATGTTAGTGTAAGTGGGGGGGGGTAAGGATACGACAAGGAAGAGAAAGGAAATATCGCGCGCGGTCCGCGGCCCGTTTGTTAGAGTAATGCTCCGACATTTGCCTCTTGTGTATCGGAGAAACCACGGAAAACTGCAGATTAGAGGAGCCGGCCTCTAGAATTCTCCTCCAGACTGTGACAGAATTCGACTTTTGCTAACAAGCTAGTGTCGAAAATCTTGCCACTGACCCAGGACTCGAACCTAGAACCTCCTGGTCAGACGCACTGCAGTGACATCAGTTGATGCACTGATCCACCGCTCCAGGCTAGTCGCATGGCATATTAAGTAATTAGTTAAATTTCACTTACAGTTGCAGACATTACATCCTATAGATTTCGCTGTAAGAAACGTTTCTTTGACACTTTGGTCTCAAAATGTTAGTTTTTAAGACCTCAAAACGCTTCGTTTAAAAACTATTTAACGATATAGAGTAAAAAAACGGCTGGGTGCTGCGGGTTGCATATGTCATGAATATTTAGATGCGCTATTTTTTTAAAAAAAAACTTCATATTTAGAACGTCAACGTGCAATTTGTCACGACTCCGTGAAATTCTCGTTCTTTAGAGACCTCATGTATAAATACCGGTTGCGTATGAGAGCCGCAAAAGCTGTATACTGAAATGATATAGGAGGCGATTGTTAGTCTTAATGTAAATATAATTGAAATAACTCATTCATCACAAAACAGCACACAATTTACTGTTACCTATTCCTTTCATTCACTAACACATGTCGTACTGACATGAATACAACATTCATTACAAACTAGATTCTGACGCGTTTGCTCAAGTATTTTTGATATACAAAATAACAGAACATGGATCTTTCACTGTGTTTTCGCTTTGCTGCTTCTTTTCATACTCTTCTGAGAAAGAGCATGATAAGTCCAACTGTGCATGCGCCAATCTCCCCTTTGTTTTATTGGTCGTCGCGTCCGGGACGGGAGCGCGAAGTTTGCGCCCTGAGATTCGCAATCTGCTTTCGCGGCCGTCAGCAGCGGCCCGTGGCCTCCGCGTGCAAGCCTTCGGTGGCCATTGTGCGATCGTCCTTTGTCCGGTCGCCATGGCCACCGCCCGCGTGGGCGACCCCTGTTCACGTTGTCGCTGCGGCTGGGCCTTCCAGGCATGCGGCAAGCAGCGGCCTTCCAGGAACGGCCACGTTTCTAGCGTGAGAATTGCTACTCTGCCTTGTGTAACGACACGCACAGCTTGATGCATTAAGATACTCGCCTGCAGGAGACTTATTTTTTTATTTGTTGCATGTATCTGAATTTAATCACAATTACTATTCAATTTAAAAAAAAAACCAGGTTGACAAAATCAATTAAAATATTATAATTATTTCCGATATTGATTATACTCGTTTTCCTTCCAAAAACAGGGTGTCATTTGAAATATAGTAACGCATGAACCGGTAAACATTTTTTGATGATTCCTTTTTAAGATTATTGACTGGATTAGAGTTTTGTGCCTGAATCTAAATTTGAAGATTCGTAAAGGACTTGTTTCTACTCTGAAAGGATATTTTGCTTTAAAAGAGACGATATAAGGACTTTGCATTAGTTAAAAAAGCATATTTAAAAATTCTCAAGAAATAATCTTAATTTCCCATTCAGTTTTTGCAATCTTAGTGATGTTTGTCATTCCCGGCGCGTCAACTTCTAGGGTTATTAGTCTCGTTAGTGTAATGCATGTTTATTCTCTAGAGGTGACGATGTTCTTACCCCGCTAGATGGCGAGATCTGGCGCCGACTTCTCGTCGGCTAGCGAGGTATTCCTCAATCATGTTTCTCCCACAAGCGGGGCTCTGCCCACCCCAGCCGGGTCAACCTCTAAGCTCCCGACCGGTCTTCCGGCTTGTGTGCTAGTGTAGTGCACGGTAGTGTGTGTGTGTAAGAGGGGAGGATAGGACAAGGATCCTGCACGGTTCTTGGCCCGTTTGTTACGGTAGTGCTCGGGCATTCACCTGGTGTTGATCGGAGAAACCACGGAAGAATACCGATCAGAGCAGCCGGCCACTAGAATTCTCCAGACAGCGACTGAATTCAATCTAGTTGACAATCTAGTGTCCAAAATCCAGCCACCGGGACTCGAACCTAGGACCTCCCGTTCAGAGGGACTGCAATGACATCAGTTGATGTCCTGAGCTACATCTCCCGGGTTTTTGCAATCGTGACCACTTGAAGTGCTAATTCCGATGAGAGGTGGACGTAACGTACTTAGAGACAAACTGTTATTAATATTGACAAGTACATATCCCAATGGACAACAATGAAAATGAAAAATTCCAATTTTTTTACGAAGCAAACCTTATTTTGTGATAGAGGAGTATCTTAGGTAACCGTAATGTTTTTAATTTCACGGGTCAGCTACTGCTGAGATTTTCCCTCAACAAAGACGACGACGCTGTCAAATTTCCAATTTTATAGGGTACATCTTGAATAATTTACGCAAATATGAACTTAAATAAAGTAAATATAAACTTTACTTTATTTGTATTCTTTCGAAAGTCAACATACACAATGTCCAACTAACGGCAATAGACCAATATCGAATATCCTCCGATTCTCAGTTATATTCGTTTGAACTATTACATACCCCATACATTTCTCGACGTGCAGCCAACCTATTTTCTTCTGCAGACAGCTTCAGTGCGATACTTTTTCAATGATTTGTCATTATTATTCAAGGACTGCACATTAATTGTCCATATCCAACCGCATATTTTCACAATCATCCATCAAAAAGTTACCGTGACAATAATATCTCTTTCTGCGGTTAATATTCATCACCTACCGACATCTTGATTTAATATCATTTTTGAAGATATTTCATTATCTCCCAATATACAAAGTTTGTTAGCCCCTAAGGGGGATTAAGCTTTTTCTCAGAAAGCAAACATTGTCACTTCGTGCGTACGTGCACTTTTACAAACATTCCATCTTGTCTTTCTCGAAATTACAACATGCGATATATATATATATATATATATATATATATATATATATATATATATATATATATATATATATATATATAAGCCATCGACTATAGCGAAAAGAATATAGAGGCGAGAGTAGTGACGTTTTTTGAAGGACAGTAAGGATGAAAATAATTTGATGGATTTAACTGCATTTTGAGAGTATTCTTTCATTTTCCTACAAATACATATTTGTGATAACTTGACAATCCCGTTTAATTCAACTAGTAAACAACAAAGAACTTTTTCACTACATAAATTTTATGAATGAGTGATTAGTTTGGGGGTGACCGGATACAAATCATTTTTCCGGGTCTTTGGATATAACTATATAACTGATCCCTTGAGATTCAATAAAAGAGTTAAGGCTGATTTTCACCTCTATCACGTTTACACGTTATATCATTTATCTCAACACTATATTCTCAAGTTTGAAACTTTGTACGGCTGGTTTTGAAATTTTCTGACAACGTGAAACATGGATAGAGTTAGAAGGCAGGAGGTGTTTATAACTACAGAAGTTCAAAAGTCGATATTCTCTTCATTCATGTTCTACGATTTTGAGCTACGACGTTTCTGCCAGTTGATGGATTTTATACATTCAAAACTGATAGATCAACGGAAATTAAAACTGGTTAAAGGAAATTGACGTTTTTACGATATTTGTAATGAAGTGGACAACAACATTGAAAGATGCCCGGTGGTGTTACAATCACATCACGCAATATAAATTCAGAGCCTTTTTTTAATGCAAAGAGACAAAGATGTCATACAAGTTATCTTAGTTATATGATTGCGAAACTCAGTGTAATTCTTCATATAATAACAGTGTGAATGAGTATTTAAGAGTTTTAAATATTAGATTGATTGAGTGTTTCCGGGCGCGTCAACTGCTTCGGTCATTAGTCCCGTTAGTGTAGGGCATTTTTTTTTCTCGGGAGATGGCGGTGATCTACCCCCGCTGGATGGCGAGATCCGGCGCCGACCTACCGTCGGCTAGTGGGATTTACACCTAACCAGGACTCTCCCACCAGCAGGGCACCGCCCCAGCCAGGACAAGCTCTAAGCTCCCGACCGGTCTCCCGGATATGTGGTAGTGTAGTGCATGTTAGTGTAAGTGTGTGTGTGTCAGGGAAGAGGATAGGACAAGGAAGAGGAAGGGCTGATTGCACGCGGTCCGTGGCCCGTTTGTTAGGGTAGTGCTCCGGCAGTCGCCTGGTGTTGATCGGAGAAACCGCGAAAAACTACCGATCAGAGCAGCCGGCCGCTAGAATTCTCCTCCAGACAGCGATTGAATTTGACCTAGCTGGAAAGCTAGTGTCGAAAATCCTGCCGCCGTCAGGACTCGAACCTAGGACCTCCCGGTCCGCTGTAGTGATATCAGTTGATGCACTGAGCCACCACGCCCAGTTTAAATATTCGAGTATCCTTCCTGAATAGTGGAGGTGGTTAAGAGCGTGTACCAACGCAGCGCTTCGGACCAAAGGATCGCGGGTTCGAGTCCCGTCTGGGGCATGATTGTTTGTACCTTGTCTCTCATGTGTGTTCTTTCGCGGAGAGCCGCGCGTTCTGCTGTCCCCAGATCAGATGAGCCTGTGTGTTGGTGTCCAGTAAGCGGTCAAATATGCGTTTCATCGGGACGTAAAGGGTATCCGGCTGTCATCTGCATAAAAGCCCTTTGAAAAAAATATTAGAATAATGGAGATATTATACATTAATGGGTATTAATTAATATTAAACTTTATATACAGTAAAGAAAATTAATAGTCTAGTTTGTATTAAAAATGCCTTACGATAATATTCAACAAAATACACGAAAACTATGAAGGTCAGAAATGATAATATTGAAAAATATATGAAATATACGATGCAACTTTTATCATCAGTTTCAAAAGATCACTAGAACATCTTTTGATTCGTTTGGTCTACTGAATGGTTTATCTCTTTACGGACATCTCATAATTTTGCAGACTCCGAAGAAAAATTTCAGGCAGTACTTTTTTCTGATATCTAGCACATAAATGTAATTTTGTCCACTTGTGGAAAGAAAATCGATATCCTCATTAAATTCCAGAAATTTCATGTTCATAGTGTGCGGTTACTCCGAAGCAGGAAAAATTCCTGAAAGATGAAAATGTTAAAATGAAAAGACAGGATGAGCTGGTCCGGCTCACCGATTTTGGTTCATTTTGCGCAGCATCAAACATATCACGAATCGCTTGACCACAGCACAGGCACTTTGAACAGCCAGACCAGACGCTGGCCGTCACTCGGCATAGGAGGCAAGAAGTGATGAGAAATATTTTGAAAGTGGCATAAAGTGATAATTTCCAACGGTGACCATCCAAAAATAACTCCATGAATGTGTAGTTGAAATAAAAGATCCAATATTTTAAAAAAATGCTCCATGTACCCGTTTCAGTGACTGATAACCAGATATTGTCGATATATTTATGCATTTAAAATTCCCTTTAAATATTGTGACGCAAGCTTGTGCAAGAAGCTCATTGATTGAAGACGGAGAGGCTGCGCAATAGCTCATCCATGTATTTTCATCATGACGGCAAATCATGTATAAAGATACAGTTTCCTAATAATATCATTTCTAAGCTAAATTTTATATTCTTAGTTTCGGTTTTCAATATTTGGTTCCTTTTCTCTTTGAGTTTTATTTTTAGCATATCTTAATAATACTTCGATGGTCAGGCACCGTCTACTGGAAAAAGAAACGTGGTTCAACCACTGAAATTAAGAGCAGGTAACAACAAAATGGTCGATATTGCTGCCGGGAACAAAGGAAAACCGCTTTGCACAGAACCATGGGATCATTTCTAAATGTATTTAAATAAAAAATATTTGTGTTAATGTCAGGTAAGATCGTCAATCAGTCGTCTGAAATAACAAAGTATTTGAATGTGTAAGTGGCAAAACAGTAAAACAGATATTTGCAACATGCAGATGGCATGGAAAAACATGTTGAGACTGACAAACAATTCGATATAATATCATTTGACTTCAAATCAGGCAGCTCCTTCACCTTGAGAGAAAGAATAGTGTCCGTCCTGAATTGATTAATTGGTGATTCTGGACGCGACAACGGCTTAGGTAATTCGTTCCGTAAGTGTAATACATGTTTTTCCTCGGTCGGTAGCAGTGATCTTACCCCGCTGGATGGGGAGATCCGCCGCCGATGTACCTGTCGTCTAGCGCGGTTTTCTCCCGTAAGGTATCTCCCTCCAGGAGGCACCAGCCCAGCCGGGACAAGTTCTAAGTCCCCCACCGGTCTCCCGGAATATGTGGTCATGTAGTGCACATTAGTGTAAGTGTGTGGATGTGTGTGTGTGTGTGTGTGTGTGTAAAGGGATGAGGAAAGAACAAGGAAGAGGTAGGATAGATGGCGCGCGGTCCGTGGCCCGATTGATAGGGTACTGCTCCGGCATTTGCTTGGTATGGACAGGAAAAAACTCGGAAAACTACTGATCAGAGCAGACGGCCACCAGAATTCACCGAAAGAGCGAGTGAATTCGACCAAGTATTTCAGCTAGTGTCGAAAAGCCTGCCACCGTCGGGACTTGAATCTACAACCTCCCAATCAAGGCGCTGCAACGACGTCAGTTGTCTGTCCTGAACATGTACTGCTCTTCCACTCAAGACTTCAGACGTATGGTGTCTCGGGCTGCTCGTAGCGGATGGATAATCTTTAATTGCAAGTGGTACGGGGCTGATATAATTGTATTTTATTACTGATCATGATTGTGGATGTAATGAACAAACGAGCGAGAGGTGAGGGGAACAATGAGCGAAGAGACAGGAATTTTTGGTATTTTGCGTTGAAGGAATGTGATCACTCTTTCGTCCGGCGTCTGCATCAGGGTTTCAGAAAACACGATATAATGAATGTAATAAATACATTAAAAGATAATAGATAAATAAATAGTAAGTTTTAAGTAAATAAGAAATAAACAATAAATAATAAAATATGTACGCTAACAATGACTAACAAGAAGATTTAACGAGAGACAACAGTCTGACTTTTAGGCATACATAGATCTGCATCAAAGTTGCATCGGCAGTCGCCAGCAACGCAGCGGTGTCGTCACGTGATCGCGGGGAATACCCGGCGAATGGGAGCTCGGCCCGCTTATTAAGAGGAATGGCCGCTTAAAGGCTCAGGCGTCGAGACCAGGCGGGCGACCGCGGCGATGCACAGCGCGTACGAAGCAGCGTCCCTGGGGGGGGGAGGCTGTTTATGCCTTCGCGGCGGCGGCGGCCGGAAATGAGGTCGCCCGGCGCCGCACCGCGGGAAGCGGAAGTGGAAACGAGCGCGGCCGCGGGTGCACTGTGGGACGCAATGGCGAAACTGGTTCTTCTTCCTCTTCCTGTTCTTCCATTTATTTGTATTCCTCTTTATCTTCTTCTCCCCCTTCTTGCATTCCCTCTTCTTGTTCATCTACACTTTCCTCTTCTTTGTTTGTTTCTTCTGTCTCTTCCTCTTCTTCTTCTTCTTCCTCTTTTAAATGTTCTTCCCCTTATTCGCTTTCTCCTTTCTTTTCTTGATCTTCCTTTTCTTCTTTTCCTTCCTCTTCACATGTCCTTTTTATAACGTTTTCTGTCATTTTTCTTCTTGCTTTCAAGATTTTTTCTATTTCTCCACTCTTCTGTTTCCACTTTTCTTCTTGTTTCTCCTCTTCCTTTACTTTACCAATTTCATCTTCCTTCGCTTTCCTACTGCCTCTTTATTACCTCTGTTTTTTTTCATTTTTTCTTCTTGCTACCTTTTTTCTGTTTTCCTTCCTTTACTATTTTCATTTTCTTTCCGGATTATCTTGTCATCTTTTTCCTCATTCCTATCTCCTCTTACTTAAATTTTTTATCATCTGCTATTGTGCCATATCTTCTTAGATTTTTCTTTGTTTCTGCCTTTTCCTCTTCTTCCTCTTATCTTTGAAAATATAGTGATGGAGCAAATCATTCAGAGCCATGTCACCAAGCAAAGTGCGAAGAAGTGATCGGCGACCTGTGGCTCGTCAATATGTTCTTCATGTTCCTCTCCTTCACTGTTATTAATGTATAATGTTATTAATGTTAATTGTGCAAAAGAGCCAGTAATGTAACTCTAAAACAGTAGAAATCCTGGAGGGGATAAGGAATGGTGTATTATAAGAATTTCATCAATTGAAAATTGAAACCGAGTCGCAAAGTTAACACGTGGTTGTGTAGCCGAAGATAATAATATGAACCCAATGCTCATGCGATCGAAAATAAATGTGATTAACCCTAACCAAGATGCATACGTGAGGAGCTTAGAGTAAGGATATACGATTAAGTACCCTAAATGTGGTATTGGGTGACTTTTGTTGAGTGATTATATAAAACGCTGTGGAAGACATTTTCTTTCCGCCTCTAGAACTCGGTAACTGTTTGAGTAATTGCAATACTATTGTACACGAAATAAAATAGATCTTTTACTTTACTCTCTAACTTGTAACCTGACAATTTGCACAAATAGGCGTATACCTCTAGTGCTCTGGACCGATCATTTAACCGAATACCTAAAAAAAACCATTCAAAGTTTCGTATCTAACAGAACATTTACCGTTAAAATCAACAACTCTACTTCAGAATTTTACTCAATAACTGTAGGAGTACCACAAGGATCAGTACTCTCTCCAACATTATTCAATATTTGTACCCATGACATACCAATTCACGCTGATTCCAATATTGCATTATACGCGGATGACACAGATCTATTTTCTACAAATTCCAATATCTTACTAGCGAAAGATTGCATACAAAATCATCTCGATGAGTATATAAACTGGACACAGAATTGGAGTGTTAAAATTAACCCAGATAAAAGAGAGGCAAAAATCTTCACCCTTTGTAGACCACGAATTCCAACTGAGCTATCAATACTAGGAACGAAAATACCATGGGCCTCCTCACCAGTAAAATACCTTGGCATTTTATTTGATAAAAGGTTAACATGGAAACCGCACATCAATGCGGTTGCAAATAAAGCAAAAGCAAAAATTTCAAAATTATTTCCAATATTAAAGCAGCGCTCTGCATTGAAAATCGAATGCCGACTGCCAATATTCAAATCGATAATCCTTCCTACTATAACCTATGGATGCCCAATCTGGGGAGGTGCAGCTCCTAGCAATATTAATAAAATTAAAGTAATTCAAAATATATTTCTAAGAAGTACTCTAAATGCCCCCTGGTTCATTACAAATGAACAAATTCATCGAGAATTAAAAATTACAAAATTAGAAGAAACCATAGCTAAATTAGCTAACAAATTTTAAAACAATCTGCATACCTCACCAAGAATCATCATTTTTAACATAGGAAAAAATGCGGTCCACCCACGCATAAAGTCAAGATTTTCCAAAGACAAATTCGAACTCCCGTAAATCACTATACTCTCAGCTCCTTAACATAATCAAAATCCTTTCTCTTCTTAATTAACAATAACATTAAATCAATAATTATGTCAGAGTTATACCTCACTTACCTTATGAATGGCCAATCCAAAATTGTCATACAATAATCTTATGTATTTTTAAAACCCTTGAAAGGCTGTATTGTCGAACAAGAAGAAATATTTTTTTAAAAAAATATTAAATTCGAGATATTTCTCATAATGAAACTTCATCCCAAGCGATTGGAAATGAAATGCTATTCAACTGAACACCCTTGCTGTGAATGGTTTGAGCAATTTGATGCTCGGTGACATTCTACAAGAATTTGGTTCTGGCTTTACACATTCATTCGATATCTCTCTGAGCACGACTTTTCAACGAATTTCACAATTGTTAGAAGTATAATTTGACACGCCTAAATGACTAGCAAACCTTTAGTATATCTAATGTAAAACATTCTTAACATTTAATTTTGTGAAAATAAATATACTTTTAAATTGATTCTCAAAATCAAACTTTATTTCATGAGAATACTAAAGGAAAGGTTATCCAGATGAACATCTTTATTACGAATGACTTCTGACATTTGATGCTCAACGACAGCCGGCGAGAACTCGGTTCTCGCTTTTCACTTTTGCAAGGCTGCGTTGAGCGCTCTTCTTTTTTTTATCATCAGCGCTATGTCTCCTTTCTTCTTGCCAACAGTGTCACGTTCCGTTCGTAATAACTCGGCACCCAGACTCACATTCCGACAGGTAGGAATTTCATTAAGAAGGATTGGCAGAACTGTCCCCGCATTCCTCACTGCAGGTGAAGTTTCCACCTTAATTCTTAAACGTAATGACGAAAGACTCGTAATATTGAACGGCGTTTGAAGAATACCATGTCATTCAGCGTCGGGTGAAACACTTGTAAATTCTTGCAAAGCATGGTTCAAAGAGAATGTAAGAAAACTGATAGATAAACATTCTTGTGACGTTTGTAGTATTTTAATTTATACACAATATAAATGCCTTTCATCTCTTGTCAATTTCTAGACATTTAAGAATGAAAATTGCTTAAAGCTGAACTACTTTGTAATCACTTCCATTATTGTACGTACTCTTTAATAATGTTGGCAATACATTACTACGATTGACAACTTCAGTTAGCTTGCTCACAGACGCACTAGCACGAATCTCGTGTACCAGAACCCTTGGAAGTGTAAGAAACTACGTAAATCGACAAAAAGTAAAGTTTGAAGCCGAAAACTGAGCCGAAATCGAAGTATGAAATCCCATACTCAAAAGTGCTTAGTATCCATTCTATGTTTTTCGCTAAACCTGCCTTGAAATATTTTTTCGGCTCTCTGCAATATGAAATTATCAGCCACCACTGGTTCAATGGTGCTTTCGAAACTTAGAAGTACGAAGTACTACACCCGTAATATTGCCCATCTCGGATGAGAAACTCTTTTCGCGCCGGAAGTTGGAGAGCGTAAATCAGCGCCAAAGAGATTAGACGCGAAGAGACATTCCACTCTACTTGGTCTTATCTGCTAATGGAGAAAAAAGAGAGGACGTTGGGAGTAGAAAGAAATCTTCGATTACGAAGCTTGAGAGAACACACACGGCAAGACATAAAAAGAAACAATAAAAAGATTTAAAATAAAGATTTAATCAAAAAACAGTTCCTGACCACAAGAATCGGGGGTAGTGAAACCCCGCTCTATTCTTACAGCTGGTAAGCAAATAGGTTCACTAGAGTCAAAGAAGAAAATCGGGCACACACCATTGTATTCTCCGCAAAACGTGTAGGTCAGCTTGCAAAATTTTACAACTCACAGATACTACGTATATCAGATATAGCCGCCTTAAAAATGTCAATTTGAGGCAGTAACTGTTCTCACTAACTTGTTAACTTAACTTCCGCGCCAGCTTCAGCAACATTGAGGGCGGCATTCAGACCTTAGGCTGAAGATATGAGAGGCCCTTCTTTGTCAATACTAAGCCTTCATTTTACGTAAATGTTTTAATTTGTGAATTATATAAATTTATATTTTGAAAAATTATATATTTAAATTATATAAGTAGTTTATATATTTAAAAGAATAATATATGTAGTAAATGTGAATCAAAATCAATTTAACAAGTTCATTCTTAATAATTATTAAAAGTATTTTTGTATCATTGTTAACAAATAATTGTCTACAAATCAAAGAAAATTAATTACAATGTCTTCGTCTTGAATAAATGATAATTAAAACATGTACAGAAAACTTATTACTGCACCATCTACATACAATAATAGATTTGTCACATTTATCACGTAATGATTGTAAATTTCTTAAGCAAATGTTCGTCGTATTTTCAAAATTTTCTGTTTCTCTTGGCGAGAGTTCAAGCAGAACCCATCCTAACGAGTCGGGATGCTTACAATATATTGAAGTGAGGAGTTCTTGATTATCTCGTGTCTCCTTCGAACGACTGTGTTCTCAAAAATGTCTATGTCGCTCTATTCACGGAAGAAAAATTGTCACTCGAGAGATCGATCGTTTATTTGTAGTTTATCTATTGTTCTCATACAATAACGTCTTAAAAACGATTGGAGCTCCAACCGCATACACGTTCTCGCGTTATTTCAAAATTTGCAATTTTCGAAAATTCAGAGAGTTAAACGAAAATGAGACTCAGGCCATTCTTTGACGCATTCCTTCTATCCGTAATAAAAAATGTAAGAAAAAAATTGGAACGGTTTTTGAGAAAAAATATTTTTTTAAAAGGCATATATTTCGCGCCAAATGACAGGGGAAATGCTCATAAAATCTAAACATTGATCATGAACTTAAATAAAGATCCATCTTTAGGAACAGATTTCAGTAGCAAAAAAATCTTCACCATTGTAGTTGTAGGACGACGCCCAAAAAATTGAACAGATGCAATTTTCAGAAAATATGCGATATGAACGAACATGAGACTTGCACTGTTCTCTTAAGTGCCTTTTACGCTATCCGACGACAAAGTTTGATCAAATAATTTCATGCCATTTTTGAGAAAATTTTGAAAATGATTTCAGGTTTCGTGTAAAATACCCTTAAAGATCAAAATATCCGTTTGAAACTCCTAAAGCCTTGAGTTCATTCAGATCGATTGGGGCATATCAATTTTTTTAATAAAATCATTTGAATTGAATTGAAGTTTGATTTGAAATTTGGTTTAGGTGCCAGCGATGACCACAAACAAGGAGACAGACAAACAGACGTTTTACCGTCAATTAATTTTTCGGCAATAAAGACCCACGAAATGTGAATTCTGGCTTCCCCACAAGTTCGAGGCCTCTTTTTCTATATTTAGCAACAGGCTTTATAAAAATTTTTGTTACTAAAGCTCGGCAATAAGAAATTTTCTGCCGAGAATTCACCGTTTTCAGGCGCACGATTACATAACTTTCTTTTCTCACGAAGTATTTTCAAAATGGGAAAGAAAGAGAGAGAAAATAAAAGAAAGAGCTTCGGTGTGGGGTCAGTAGGTAGATTGAACAGATGCGAGGTTCAAAAGTGCAGGTAAAAGGCCAACGCGGCGTTGGAGGTGAAGTTCACACACACACACACACACACACACACACAAATCATTTGTGACAACCTTTCGAGTTCGGCACCGTTTATGAAATAACGTAAACACGTGTAAGGGACTGTATCTTATGAAGAACATTTGCGTTAGTTGTCAAGTTTTGCAATAAAAGTTTTGCAAAGAATGCAATGATGTGGGTCTAGATTGTTTACACTTTCTCGTCCTTAAGAAGATAATTCTTAAGAAGAGAATTTTATGTTTTTGTAAGAGAAAACAGCAAATTTTCTCCAAAAACTCTTACTGATGAGACCTAGTAACGAAACAGTAGTTATCCAGTTACCAATTTTTTTTTAATCCTATAAGACAGGGTATAGCCTGAATCCACGTTTTGTGGGTTCATGATACCGAAAAATTGAATGACGGCAAAACTGTCTGCCTGTCTGTCAGTCTGTAAATAATGCTAGCGGTTAAACCGTTCAGCTGATTTATCCAATATTTATATTTCCCTATTGTTCTGGCTGATGTCGCGACCCCTTGAATTTAAAACATATTTAATTTTGGTGGGTATTTTACATAAAGCCCCTGGGGAATTTACAGAATTTTCAAAAAAACGCTCCATCGTTTTCGATTAAATATTGGAAATAATTTTTTGAATAGTATGGATAACGTTTTAGAGAATAATACAGGTCTTATTTTCGTTAAAAACCTTAATTTTTCGAAAATTGCAAAAATTCAAACTTTTTCGCCGTTACCCTACAACTACAATATTGACAATATTTCTTTCTTAATGAAATGTGTTTACTAAAATCAGTTCTTCAAAAGTTCTTCAAACAAAAAAGGTCAATATTTCGAAAATATGAGTATTTTTTTTGTGAAATTTTAGATGAAATATAGGCACTTTTGAAACCATTTTAAACAATTTTCTCAGAAACGGCTTCCAATTTTGTCTTTTTAATTTTTATCCTCGAATGTAGACAAAGAACTATAAACACAGTGGTGATGGTTTTATTTTCGACGCACTCTGCATTTTCAAAAACTGCACTGCATGCATTTCAAATACTGCAAAAACTGCTTGTTTGGAATTGTAAATTCGAATTGCGCGCGATTCGTTTCAGGCGTTTCGAAGTCGGAAAATAGCAAACAGAGAGAATTCGTGATATTCATCTCATTGTTGTCGGTCATGATGATAGGATGATGTAGATAATAGTTTTCTGTGTTATATTCTGTAAATATTGTACCTGTTAATTTCTTCGTACCTACTACTTAGTGACTGAGCATATTAAAACACTATCAAGAGAATTAATAATCTCCTCAATCACGAAATAACACTGTAGATCCATAAAATATTGAAATTTTTTCATTCTTTTAGGAATACTTTTTGGTATATATTTTGTAACTATTTTGATATGTAAATTCATCTGATAAGGAAATTAACGAGAAGAGTAAATCCTTTTTTAATTGGAGAGCTCCAAATGAGCAGACACAGAATTGGCACATGATATTATATTTACTAATACGCATGTAATCGGATTTCACGTGATTATTTAAGCATACCAAATAAGTTTGGATATTTTCACAGGTATTTGAAACACCTGGAGGTACGCTTGCAAGTCCGCCACCAAAAGAGGTTGGGGAATGATATGCAAAACTGCCCCCGGGGAATAAAAATTATGCTGATAAACGTAATTGAAAGGTAAAAAAACATTTCGCTGGATTTAAATCAATTTACTCGGAGTACTTCGTACAAATGAAAAAAAAGTGTAATTTTTTTAAGCACATTATGCTGACGAATATTAACTTTACTTATCCTTGCGGCATAGATAGTAAAGATGTTTGCAGAATTTTTCAGGAGTTTGTCTAATTTTCACGCCTACAGTCAACAAAAAAGAAAGGGAAAATAGCAAAAAATGTTTTACCTTCCTTTTCAATTGCTCGTATGCATACATATTTACCGAAGTAATATACGTAGTATAGAGAAAGTTATGTAATGCTGCGGGAAATCGATTTCGAGATTTCAACGGAAATACACGTTTTGGGGTCCCCTGATACAGAAAAAGTGTTTTTTTTAAAACGTCCGCCTGTCCGTCCGTCTGACTGTCCGTCTGTCCGTCTGTCCGTCTGTCCGTCTGTCCGTCTGTCCGTCTGTCCGTCTGTCCGTCTGTCCGTCTGTCCGTCTGTCCGTCTGTCCGTCTGTCCGTCTGTCCGTCTGTCCGTCTGTCCGTCTGTCCGTCTGTCCGTCTGTGAACACTGCTAGTGCCGATCTGGCTCTGGTTGAAGCTTTGAGATTCTAAAAAACCTTCTTTAATATTTGGGGGTACGTTATATGAAGATCTCCACACACTTTCAATTTTTTTTTCAAAAACGGATCCGATTTTCACGGTTAATTCTAAAGTTTCGAAAATTGCAATAGTTTGATTTTTTCTAGCACCTTCCTACAACTAATAAAATTGAAGATAGAGATTTTTCCTTCAAACAAAATTTGTTTTACATTAATAGGTGTATCATAAAAGTCACGTACATTTTTTCGAATATTTTAATAGTTTCCGTGCAATAGAACGTGAAATATTTGCAATATTAAAAAATACAAAAACCAGATTCTCTCAAAAACGGCTCCAATTTTTTTCTGTAAAGTTTTGGTAGAGTTAGTACCAAATGCATCCTATCCGATGGTATAAACGCCATATTGCTTTCTTTTGTTTTTTCATAAAATACAAAAAATTAATTTTTGGACCTGTCTTTCATGTCAGTAATATTTACATTAGAGGCAATTCGTTCACGTTATTGCATTTATGAGTACATATGCGTTAAATAATGCTAAACAAACTATCTCGATAACACAACAGTTTTCTATATAAATGAGCTCAAATTCCACATTTTCAGAATCACACAAACTCCATTTTCTCAAATATGGCTCCAATTTTTCTTCAAATTTTATATATATATATATATATATATATATATATATATATATATATTACATTTGTGAGTGGAGGTCCTTCAGATGATTTCAAAAGACATTTTTCGAAAACTCCATAGATTCCTGTGAAAAGGATCTTCAAATTTCGCATTTACAGTAATGCTACACCCTGTAGATTCCCGCTCGTGGCACATAGCAAAGTCACTAGCCTTTCACCACTAAGGTCCGGGTTCGATTCCCATCGAATCTCATGTTAAATTTGTTCCAACTAAACGAGTTTGGCTGCTTTACAAGGGATAATCCAGCCCCTTTAAAATGTCCTTAACCCCATCCCTATCCTTATTCCTTCCCAATTCTGGCCGCTGGGTAGTGACGCAGGAGGCGCATACGCGGAGGTACTACCTGACGGTTATCTTGACAACTGACTACGACGTGATGTGACATGACATGTTAGAAATGGAGGATTACTCCCCAATAGCACACATTAATGGAGGATTACTCCCCAGCGCAAAGCGCTCAACGCCCCTTAAGGGGATTGGAGACGCGTTGCGTCAAGTTGTAGACGCAACAAATTTAAAAATAATTGTTGTTTGGCTAAACAATGGTTATATTACTCTATTATACTGCTAGAGCGCTTCAAAGTAACAAAAGCTCGTATATGAGAAAATATCACTTTAACCCGTTTGAAAGGCCGTAACTCAAAAACCAAACTTTTAACATCGTTACTAGAAGTACAATAATGGAAAAACCGACAAAAATGTTCATCCATATGGCTTAACACCTCCCCTTAATCCGCTATCCCCTTTATCATCGTTTTCGCTATCTCATAATGTTTTGGAATCAACAGTAAATGTGTAAATTATTATTGTATAATATGTGACAGTTATTATTATTTATTATTAGATATTTTTATATTTATTATTAAAAAAATCCATGACGCTAAAGGTGTCCTTGTCAAGCAAGTTTCAACACCCTAGAAAAGATAACGATTTTACTCGATAAATAAAACACAATTGATACAAAACCTCATACACGTTTTGAATTGGAAACGCGTTGGATAAAATTGAACCCCGAAGGATGCGTTAAACACATTTAATACAAAATATTTAAAACTTTTCAGATTCTTTTATAAAGAAAATAACAGACGCACGTGTAATCCACAACGTAGGCATTATTTTAAAAGCTATCTAAAGCTTCCGATCAAGAAGTCCTAGGGATCGATTTCCGATGGTGGCAGGATTTTTGGCACTAGCTAGATAGCTAGGTCGAGCTCAGCCGCTCTCTCGAGGAGAATTCTTGGGGCTGATGGGTAGTTTTTCGTGGTTTCTCCAATCAGCACCAGGTGAATGCCGGAGCATAACAAACAGGCCGTGGATATAGGATCCAAATCCACCGCTATTTTCTCCTTAAGGTATACAAATATGTTGAAAATGACATTTTTGACGCCGATTTTTACTTTTTACATTTTTGCGTCATTTGAAAGATCTATCTTTCTATTTTCAGATAACATATAGTTTTATATATTTCCAGTGCGTATTTCGGTATATAAATGGGTTTAAAGGGAAGCGTGCAAGGGTATTAAAGGGAAAAGTGGGCGGGGCTCAGCGGGCGCGAGCATCTAGAAGATTGGCACAGTACATTTTTCTTCCTAGCCCATTTATTTATTTGAATTTGGCGGTGTCTTCTGAACTACACAGTACTAGCTTTCTTCCATAGATCGCACAGTCTGTTTCATTTTTCTGCCTCCGAGAAACAGATGACAATCGAGGTAAACAAAACGTGTTGTTCCATGTGCTGCCCATGTGAATGTTTTGAGTAGAAAGTGATATTGTGATTTTGTTTGTGTGACTTAGTTCGTACAAAAATGGGTTCTAGTAGCCGAAGTGGTAAGAAAAGAAAGCGAAATTTCTGCGGAAACCAGCATACGAAGGCCAAGCAAGCAGAAGATAAACCAGCTACAATCGACCCTTCTTGTTGTGCATCTCACTCAAAAATTTCAACCAGTGCTCCTATTGATACCACATGTAATGAAGACAATTTTAACATTATTTTTGACGTGTCCTGTCTTCATAACTTAATAAATGTTTTAGCATGTCCTAGTTGTTACAAAAGTGGTTCAATGGAAATCATGAATGTTGAGATTCAAAGATTTGGATGGGCTACGTCACTGGTAAGGGTTTGCAAAGTGTGTGAGTACAAAAGTGACAATGTTTGTACATCACAAAGACAAAACAAAATTTCTGTAGTGAACAGAAGGCTTGTTTAGGGTATGAGGTTAGTTGGTTGTGATTATAATGAGACCTAACAATTTTCAACAATAATGAATTTACCTCCTCCCCCTTTGCCTCCAACATACAATGCACATGTCAGTTCCCTCTCTCTTGTAACTTCAGAGTATGCAGATGAATGCAAGCTGTTGCAAAAGTATGCAAGCTGCTGCAAAAGAAGTTGTAGAGAAAGTAGGGACTGAATGTGGTGTTTCTGTTGATGGGACCTGGCAGAAACGTGGACACTCATCTTCATCAGGTGTTGTAGCTGTTATATCTGTCAACACGGGGAAAGTGCTTGACATTGAAATAATGTCTAAATCGTGTATAGGGTGTAAAAATCATGCAAATGATGATAAAGATTCTGCATCATATGCTGTCTGGCAATGTGATTATGCTGCAGTGTGTGCCAAGAACTTTGTAGATTCAGCCCCTAACATGGAGCCTCATGGAGCAAAACAAATTTTTGCTCGCTCTAGTAAATCTAGAGGACTTGGGACGTAAATCTAGAGGACTTGGAGATGGGGGACTCCAAAAGCTATAAAGCTGTTGTAGCATCAAACCCTTATGATGGAAAACAGGTTAATAAACTGGAATGTGTTGGACATTACCAGAAACGTTTGGGTATATCACTTCGTAAGCTGGCACGAGAAAAGAAATTGAGTGGCAAAGGTAAACTTACTGGTGCTCTTATTGATAGGTGCTAAAATTATTTTGGAATAGCGTTAAGGGCAAACAGAGACAATGTTGAAGAAATGAGAAATGGGTTATGGGCATATTTTTACCATTTAACTGCAACGAAGGACAGACCAACTCATAGATTTCCTGTTGGCAAAGATAGTTGGTGCTCTTTTCAACAAGCAAAGGCCAATAACCAGCTAGAAAAATATAAATTTAAACCTGGCATACCATTTGATATCCTTCAAGCCTGCAAGGTTGTTTATGAAATTACTGTGTGATCCAAAAATGTTAGCAAAATGCATGCATGGAAAGACCCAGAATAATAACGAGTCTTTCAATGCCATGATATGGCGAAGTTGCAAAAAGGAGACTTCCGTAGGGCTAAACACCTTGAAATTAGATGTAATGGATGCAGTTTTGCATTTCAACTGTGGCAATACTGTAGAGGCAGAAATCCTAAGAAAAACGAAGATCGAACCAGGGAAATATACCACGGCCAGAGTTCTGCAAGAAGATGCGACTCGTCTCTACATGAGCCAAAGGAAATGTACCCCAGAACAAAAGCAAAGAAGAAAATACTTGAGAGGAAGAAAAAACCTGAAGGAAGACCACCTTCTTAAAAGGGAAGGTCCTCCTTATGGAGCTGGGTAGTTTTACTTCTGAGTGAGCGTCTTAATATTTATATTTTTTATGCAAAATTTCATTTTGTGTTTTCTCAAAATTAAGAAATTAGTACGTTTTCACACATTCCAATCCCAAAATGCCATATGAAAAATAGTCCTACAAAGTTGTTTCATATATCAAATTAAAGGGTATAAAAAAGGAATGTTTTAAAGCACATTGAACTAGTTATGTTACTTTGTTTCAGAAATAGGCTTAATTTAAGAAAAATATAATATCGGATTTATGACTTTATTGCGATTAATAACTTTTTTCTTTTAAAAATTATCTCTTACTGTTAATTCTGCTTCACAACATTCTGTACTTTAATAGTGACATTTTAGTGCAGGAATCATCTACATAGATTAATATTTTCCTATGCCATGGCGGTTTAAAAATTTACATTATTTTTACATAAAATATTTTTTTTACATGCTTGCAAAAAGATTCCAGAAATTGTAATAACAGATTTATAGTGTCTTAATGACAGGTGAACTGTAAAACAAAAATCATGAAATTTGCTTCAGAATTGTGGATATCCCCCCCCCCCCAACATGGTCGTGGCAACCCCTTGCTTCGGCGAACACGTCCTCTGGTGAATCGCTACCACAGTCCTTCGAATTTTATACAATGTGACTGCAATATCTCCGCGTAATGAATTTCTTACGTGGTAAGCCAAGACGAAAGAAAAAAAAGCTGGAAATAGAAACATTTCCTATAGCACTATGCTTTCTACTTCAATATACGTTCTTGAACGTTGAAATATATTATTTCCTCGTTGATAGAAAAATAGTATATTTCTTCGTAATGCGTTCATGTGAATTTATCAGAATATTCATGATTGAAAATTCTCAATTCTCTCATACATGGTATCGTTATTTTAACATGATGAGACGAATTACTTTTTTCACGCTTCTTATCGTCGAAATACGGCGAATTCTCCTCTCCATCCAACGCGAACAATTGCGGTGCCTCCAGATTGGTGGTCAGCAGCAAAAGAGAGAGCTTTTCGTAGCGGTGGTTTGCGCTAGTGCTGATATTTTCAAGGGTGATTTTTGATTGGTTCTCGTTCCATTCTACGCGAGTGCGTTCAGAAACTTTAATAAATTCTCGCAAGAGATACCATTTACTGCTCGCGCGATCTCTTGCATTTCGGTAACACTATAATGGCATCTTGTCGTGTCTTGGCGTTCTCGGGTGCTTCTCAAAAATCAATGGAACCGACATATGGGCGGTTACAGTATCTAACTATCAATCCCACATAAAATAATATATACAAAACTGATGTAAATAAAAGTTCCGACAAGAAAGTTCCTATAATATTTTGTTGTAAAATTAACTATTTTAGAGTTAGAGGGTTGAAAAGGTTTTGTTTTTGTTTATAGGTCTCTAGTTCCCTCTTATAAAAATTATGTTGTGGTAGTTCATGCATCAGTAGATGATACAATAAAAAATTAAAATCATTATCTTCCAGAAAAACATTTTGTCCCGTTTCGGTATTGTTGCTGTTTCTAAAAAATAAAGGTAAGCAATTCATTTAGATTTTACAACTTATAATTTCATATAATTAAAAATAAAGGCGGATTTTTCTACTATTAGTTTATAACCATAGACTGAACAATTCGGATTTGTTAAAGGATATTTTTATTATTTAAGGTACTAACCTTACTTGTGTTTGCTATACACTTTTATAACGGGGTACGGGTAAAAGTTTTGTGGGCGGGCACGCATTCATTTCGTTACGCTACTACCTACCACCATCCCAGGCAAAGGAGGTACTACTGGTACGTACTCTCTGTTTAAAAGCGAAATCGAGGTTCGCTTGCTAACGTACTCATCGTAGTCCTACACGGGTTGTCGCAGAGAGGAAGTACCTCCTGGAATGCTGCCCCCGCTCGGGCGCATGTGACCCTGCAGCAGCGGAGGCAGCGGCGTCGGCAGAGCGTGAGCGGTCAGGCCACATTCTCCGCAACGGGCAGGCACGGCCAGGTTGCATGCATTCGAGTGCTTAGGAAGCAAGTGGATGATGACACACACAAAAGAAGCCTTGTTTCTTGGATTGATTGATTGATTGATTCTTTCGTGTTTCCGGGCGCGTCAACTGCTTCGGTCATTAGTCCCGTTAGTGTAGTGCATGTTTTTTTCTCGGGAGACGGCGGTGATTTTTCCCTCGCTGGATGGCGAGATCCGAGATGGCTCTAAACTCCCGACCGGTCTCCCGGAATATGTAATAGTGTAGTGCATGATAGTGTAAGTGTGTGTGTAAGGGGAGAGAATAGGACAAGGAAGAGGACGGACCGATCGCGCCCGGTCCGTGGCCCGTTTGGTAGGGTACTGCTCCGGCATTCGGCTGGTGTTGATCGGAGAAACCACAGTCTACCGATCAGAGCAGCCGGCCGCTAGAATTCTCCTCCAGACAGCAACTGAATTCGACCTAGCTGAGAAGCTAGTGTCGAAAATCCTGCCGCCGTCAGGAGTCGAACCTAGGACCTCCCGGTCAGAAGCGCTGCAGTGGCATCAGTTGATGCACTGAGCTACCGCTCCCGGTTAGTTTCTTGGAGAAGTGAAAAAATATATTATAAAAAATGATATATTTTTACTACTAATGCTACAAAATAACAAATTTTTAGATGGGTTTCTATTGTTGTGCATCAACGATACGTACAATATGGGTCGATATGTCCACTGTGATACGATAAATAAAATTGGGATGTGAAGAATAATAGGAACAACAACATTAGACTTTTTGCACAGCGCGAGACCTTGAGGAAATCCTTTGTGAGCCTCCGCGCATGCGCAGTTCGATTTGCGCGCATGCGTAGGGGTTGAAAAGTGGAACACGCGAAGGTTCTCTTCGCTATACAAAAAAGTTCGTATTGTGGCGAGGCAATAAGCGATCAGGTGAGAGGCAAAGTGACTCGATACGGGCGACGAGATATGAAGGGGCGCCGGTGGGCGGTCAGAGAAAGCGGCGGGATTCAAGCGCACGTGGGAGGGGTGATGCACGGGAACGATGCAGGCGAGCGGCTAACGCAAGCTGGCAGTTCATGGCGGTAAGCAGATTCTGGAAAGTAGATGTCGGGGAGTAGAGATCGGGGAGTAGAGGTCGGGAGTCTCTACTCCCCGATCTCTACTCCTCTATCGGGGAGTAGAGATCGGGGAGTAGAGGTCGGGGAGTAGAGGTCGGGGAGTAGAGGTCGGGGAGTAGAGGTCGGGGAGTAGAGGTCGGGGAGTAGAGGTCGGGGAGGAGAGGTCGGGGAGTAGAGGTCGGGGAGTAGAGGTCGGGGAGTAGAAGTCGGGGAGTAGAAGTCGGGGAGTTGAGGTCGGGGAGTAGAGGTCGGGGAGTAGAGGTCGGGGAGTAGAGATCGGGGAGTAGAAGTCGGCGAGTAGAGGTCGGGAAGTAGAGGTCGGGGAACAGAGGTCGAGGAGTAGAGATCGGGAAGAAGAGGTCGGGGAATAGAGGTCAAGGAGTAGATGTCGGGGAGTAGATGTCGGGGAGTAGATGTCGGGGAGTAGATGTCGGGGAGTAGATGTCGGGGAGTAGATGTCGGGAGTAGATGTCGGGGAGTAGATGTCGGGGAGTAGATGTCGGGGAGTAGATGTCGGGGAGTAGATGTCGGGGAGTAGATGTCGGGAGTAGAGGCCGGGAGTAGAGGTCGGGGAGCAGAGGTCGAGGAGTAGAGATCGGGGAGAATAGATCGGGAAGTAGAGATCGGGGAGATCCGTCGGGGAATAGAGGTCAAGGAGTAGAGGTCGGGGAGTTGTCGGGGTGTCGGTGACGGGGAGTTGATGATGGGAAGTTGAAGTCGGGGAATTGATGTTCGGAGTTGATGTCGAGAAGTTGATGTTAAAAGTAGATGGTGTTGAGAAGATGGCGAGGATTGGACGAGCATATAGATGTGGGAATGTAGTGGGCAGTCTGCTTAAGCGCGATCTGCTCGTTAATTGCGGAGCGTAGCTGGCGCCGAGGACAGCGCAGAGGGCCGGGAGAGGACAGCTGGCTCTCGCGAGAAACGGGCCGTGATTACGGTGATTTGCATCGTTGGCGCGGCAGCAATAGTACTGCACGTGCGGCGCGCCGTGACGTGACGTGACGTGGTGTGGGTAGAGCGGCAGGAGGCCGCTTTGCCGACTTTGTCGGAGGCGGGCTACTATGGAATCGCTTGCTTCGAATGTCTCCTCCGTTTATATCCAGAGGAGGTCCTAGGTTCGAGTCCCGACGGTGGCAGGATTTTCGACACTAGCTTTTCAGCTAGTTCGAATTCAGTCGCTGTCTGGAGGAGAATTCTAGCGTCCGCCTGCTCTGATCGGTAGTTTTCCGTGGTTTCTCCGATCAACACCAGGCGAATGCCGGATCAGCACCCTACCAAACGGGCCACGGACCGCGCGCGATCATTCCTTCCTCTTCCTTGTCCTGTCCTCTCCCTTTACACACACACTTACACTAACATGCACTAAACTACCACATATTCCGGGAGACCGATCGGGAACTTAGAGCTTGTCCCGGCAGGGGCGGTGCCCTGCTGGTGGGAGAGTCCTGGTTAGGGGGAAACCCCACTAGCCGACGGTAGGTCGGCGCCGGATCTCGCCATCCAGCGGGGGAAGATCACCGCCATCTCCCAAGAAAAAAACATGCACTACACTAACGAGACTAATGACCAAAGCAGTTGACGTGCCCGGAAACACGAAAAAATCAATAAATGCAGAGGAGACGGTTTTTGGAAGACGCGTTGAGCAGGATACGCTCGGTCGAGATGTCCGTCGCCGCCGCCAGCTGCAGCGTGACCAGCTGAAGCCCGCGGGTCGTGGAGCGGCGGGGCTGAGGAATGGAGGCGACTGGAGTGAAAGGCGAAGGCGGCGCCGCTGGTGGACCTCATTGACACGGAATTGGATTGCTGCGTAACGATCAACGCCGGTCTTTTTGTGTTGCGAAACTCTGCTCCTATGTTGCTAATTTCGAATATGCGCATAAATTGACGGAAAAGTACGCAGTCTACAGCCATGTAAGATTGATTGATTGATTTTTTCGTGTTTCCGGGCGCGTCAACTGCTGTGGTCATTAGTCCCGTTCGTGAAATGCATGTTTTTTTCCTCGGGAGGTGGCGGTGATCTTTCCCCGCTGGATGGCGAGATCTAGTGCTGACCTACCGTCGGCTAGTGGGGTTTCCCCCTAACCAGGACTCTCCCACCAGCGGGGCACCGCCTCAGCCGAGACAAGTTCTAAGCTCCCGGCCGGTCTCACGGAATATGTGGTAGTGCAGTGCATGTTAGTGTAAGTGTGTGTGTAAGGGGAGAGGATAGGACAAGGAAGAGGACTGACCGATCGCGCCCGGTCCGTGGCCCGTTTGGTAGGATACTGCTCCGGCATTCGCCTGGTGTTGATCGGAGAAACCACGGTCTACCGATCAGAGCAGCCGGCCGCTAGAATTCTCCTCCAGACAGCAATTGAATTCGACCTGGCTGAGAAGCTGGTGTCGAAAATCCTGCCGCCGTCAGGACTCGAACCTAGGACCTCCCGGTCAGAGGCGCTGCAGTGACATCAGTTGATGCACTGAGCTACCGCGGTGCCATGTAAGATATGTCTATGATTTAGTTAGGTAGAGACAAATGGGAAAAATCCAAAAACCATGAAAGTTTCTATTTTGACTAAAAATGCAAGTTTTTATTTATTCATATATTTATTGAGTGAAAAAAGAGTAAGAACTGTATGTGACGTAAGGGGAAGTAGATCATGCACAAGCTTTCTTGAGTTTCAGAATCCCTTCCTAACATTTTAACTATAAACAGTTGAGCGATGAAAAAGTTTAAAAATATTATTATTATTATTATTATTATTATTATTATTATTATTATTATTATTATTATTATTAATATTTAAAAAAGCGCGAGATTAGCAACATTTGAGAAACTAGACACTTTTGTTCCCGAATCATAGAAAACTTATTTGTAACGTTAAACGTCCTGCAGAATTGATTTTTCGGCACTGCTAACAAAATAGTAACTCACTCTCAGCTCTACTACCACTACATGCAAACGGAGAGCTCAACAAAAATGCGCATAATGAAACTAAATTTATATCCAGAAGGAAAACAAGAGGCCATCGCAGCATTTGCTCAATGGATCAGGGAAACTGGACCAAAGCCTGATCGAGATGGAGGTCATTGACCCAGAAGCTGAAGTACATTCCTTGTTACAGGCATATTAAGTTTTTTTTAATTATACATTACAAATGTAAACTAATTCATTAGATTATATCATTGTTTTGGTAAAGTAAACATAATTTTTTTTGGCGATCAGTATAGTCTCTAATTGTAAAGAAACAGTTATACAGCTGAAAATATTTTACTTTTAACTTTAATTTGTGTATCGATTTTAATTGTGTAGTGTCATCTGGCAATGTATTGTAAGTGGATATTTAATCGCTGTCGTAGGCTTCCGCGGCCGGAGTCATGTGGACGAACTTGGCTGTCCGGGTGACGCCGCGTCGAAGGCTGTGTTGCCGTTTCGACCATCTTTTCGTGGTCTTCCTCAGAGCTGGTCTCGGTAATCGCTATTCGGCCTATTTCGTATTGCGCGTACCACTTGTTTCTTTAATTATGTAATTTGTTTCAATGTTACACGAGAGCATTTTATTTGTTGTTCTTGAGCAGTGTACGTGCTACTTTTTGGAAAACCATTTTAAGTGTTTTTGTATAAGAGGAAAAAAAAAACGAAAAAAAAATTGAAGTTCAAGACCTTGCTGCAAGAAAATCGCCGGGCTTTTACTGTTGAGAATATGCGAATGGCATTTGTAACAATGAAATTGTGAATATATCGTGAAATTGTAAAATGAAAAAAATTGACATTATAGCTATTCCGTTTCATCCCGTTCCTATAAATGATAAATATTTGTGCAAATTTATGATATTTTTTGATATCATTTCTTAAATCACGCACAAGGAATGCAACAAGACATACATTGTACTGCACTAATAGAAATATTTGCTTCAATTATTTCTTCAGAAAAAGAAGGTAGACTATATTATGATTGTACAAAAATATATCTTTTCATTCCAAGCATGCTTCTCTCCAAATTTTTTCAAGAGAGGTTTTTACAGGAAATGAAATTTAATTTATATTTCATGAAAGATAATTTTAATTGCACATTCAAGTGTATATTTCAGAATTTTAAAGACATAAATTAGTACTCTTGCTTGTTTTCAAGAGTGTTTAAAGGGTAGAAATCCTCTCCACAATGATAATTAATACACATGTTTTATTTTATCCATAAGGTTAAAGATGGCCGATAATATGCTTCGACAGTACCTGTTTATCACGTGCTGGTGATACTTTTTTATCTACTCGCCTGGGAGCTCCAGGCGGTGGCACAGCAAACTATTTGTCCTGACGAACCTAATATATCTTATTTTGTATTTTAAAGGAGACCGGCGCTGACTGGCGCAGGGGACCGATTGGCGCCCGGCTCCTACATCGGCCACGTAGCTTCCAGGATTTCAAGCTTTGTGTCGAATATCCTTCGCAATGTAACGATCTTCCAGGAAAAGTCTCGGAATGATCAATACAACGATGGTTGAATTGTGATCTCAAATGTGTTTTAGAACTTGGAGAATTACATTTTCATAGTTTATTGATTATTTTCTGTAATGTTGAGAATAAAATACTGGGTTGTTCTCTCTTCTTTAGCTGAACGTACACCAAGTTCTTCATTTTCGTGTATCAGTTTTTTTTTGTTTTGAGTTCCCTTGTTACCTCGAGGGACATTTTTAATAAAATGTCTCGTTCGAAGCTGGTTGATACTTTTCAATGTGTCTTGATTGGCACAGTGTAAACTGGTCCATGTTTTCGCCGCCAAACATCTCCACAAAATAATATTTTTTCTTATACAATAATTCACACATAGCATAAAAGCATCAGTAGTGGGCACAATTAGGAATATTTTCGAAGTTTTCTCAATATTGTTGGGATAGAGTATTAAATTTGTTATGTGAATTTCAATAAGCAAATTGATGTACCTCTTTCAGAATAGACTTCTTAATTTGTTCCGTTTTTTATTCATTTATTTATAAACCACGATTTGGCACTTAAAAATTACAGAATTTGGCGGTGACCAGCTACTAGCACAAAAGTCCAATAGATATTATACCCCCTGAACGTGTCTGACACCCAAAACGTTCAAAAAAGTACTCTTCTTGATCCATTATTGTTATGCCAATATTAATAAGATGTTTTCAGCCTATGTTTTAAATATATAATAAAGGAAAATAAATACATTTTCTTCGATCAAATCCTTAACACTGCTCCACGTCCTGCAAATTTAAAGCCAGGATGCCTTCAATTTTTATTTTTCAAATTTGGTCCTTCAAGTGGCCACTTCGGGTTCAACGGACGCTACTGGTATCGAAAAGCATTATTTCTAAAGTTCAAATTTTTTAAAATTCAGAGACTTCAGCGAAAATGCGCCATACGCTATTCTTTTAATGGAACCTTGAGTTCTGGGAGGAAGAAAACGAAAAAATTAGGAGCGATTAGTGACAATATTTTTTAATATTTTGCTTTTTGAATCAGAAATTATGCAAAGAATTCTTGATTTCCCAAAAATTTTATATAATCTTTTTAATGGTCTATTTTTTTAAAACAGATTTCATTTTAGACAAAAATCGTTATCTTCAATATTGTATTTTGCGATGTTAACTTTTTGCAGTTTTCCCGATGTAGAGTTCCCGGATAAAGGGGGTTTCCGGATAATGGGACTAGCACCACTTATTTTGCTGACCTCTGATACATACTAAGAGAAACTTTAAAGATAGATTTGAGCCATTATTGAGAAAAAATTGATTATAATGTCTACATTTCATGCAAAATTACGCGAAAGCGAATCATATTTTCGAAAAATTGTACATGACTTTATTGCAAGTTGTGTGTAAGAAACAGATTTCATTAAAGATAAAAAAAACTCTATCTTCAGTTATATTGTTGTAGGAAGACGCCGAAAAATTGAACTTTTAAGTTTTTGAAAATCAGGGTTTTCAATGAAAATGAGTGATGCACCTTCATTTAAGCGTGCTTGACGCTATCCAAAGACTTAGTTTAATTGAAAAAGTTGTTGTCGTTTTTGAGAAAATGTTTAAACTATTAGTGAGGGTTCAAGTATAGTACCCTCAAAAACAAAATATCCGTTTCAAACTCAGAGTGAGTTCATCAGTTCACTTAAGTCGATCGAGGAATATCAAGATCGAGGGGAAAATTGGCTGAACGGTTTGGGCGGTTAGCATTGACCACAGACACAGACGTTTTCCTGTCAATCAATTCTTTGGAATCAAGGACCCACAAAACATGGATTTTCACAACACCACGTGTTAGAGGAGGTAATTTACTGTGTGTAGGAACATGATTTATCCACCTTTTCATTGGCAGGGCCAGACAATAATGAGTTTGTGTGTCGAAAATTCGCTGGTTTCAGGAGCACGATTACAATATTTTCTCTTCTTACGAAGTAAGGGTGAGAAAGTAAAATAACACATTTTTAATGAACTCAATTTATTTAAGTTAAGTAAGAGGAAAATACAATAAATGATGTTGTATTTTGTTGTTGATGTTGTTGTTGTTGTTTGATGTTGTATAATGTTCAAATAAGAACTAGAGGTTCTACAGAATGGCACAGATTCTCTCGTAGTAAAGTACTATTTTCTACTTCATTTTAATTTGTTTCCTTTCTCTTATTTTCTCTTCTCTTCCATTTCCATACATTCACGCTGTTCGCTCTTAAACCGCCATCCTGATTGAGGTGTTCTGGGTTTACTCAGTCACTTATGCCGGGATGGTCCTTTGTCTTGCACTCCCAGACGTAAATGTACAAATTACCCTCCCCCTCTTATATGTTGGTACCCTGTATTGATGTAGATTCAGTGGTTAGGGAGGAAAAGCAGGTCCTATTGCCTGAGCCTCGCCATTAATAAACACATTATTATTAATTATTTATTATTATTATTATTATTATTATTATTATTATTATTATTATTATTATTATTATTATTATTATTATTATTATTAAACGTGAAAATCCCCTTATCGAATACGCAAACGACTACACACCAAAATCTCTCACCCAACACCGATTATAAAAAGCTTCACGCTCGTCTCCAATCAGCATGTACTTCTTAGGCATTAGCCCGATGCAGCTGCGCTGTTGATAGTTTGAGAATGAAAAGTATGAAAAATTAATGAAATGAAAAGAAATGGAAGTGAAAAAAATGCTTGTAGTCTCTTAAATGTACAAATACTTTACTTTCCTGAAAAAATAAAAGGTACGTAATTTTATCCTTTTGTAATACGTTTTAGATGCCAAAAAATAACTTTTCATATCTAATGTTTTTGAAATTTCTGGTTTATTTTGAAACCTATTTTAACTGCCTAAAACGTCACTGTCAAGCCTAATATTGCATAATGTCATTTTTTACCTATTTTAGGTGCCTAAATCATAAGTTTTTTGGGCCTTAACTTCCGAGGTCTATACTGCTTTTCACGCTGGAAAGGCACAATTGGTCTTATGGAGAATCCGCGCGTTGTGGCTCACACGTCACGTTCGCTTGCCCGCTCGTTCCAGAATCAGGAAAATCACGGCTATCTTCGTCAATATATGCATCTACTGAAAAATGATTATTCGCACACATTTTTGTTATTATTATTATTATTATTATTATTATTATTATTATTATTATTATTATTATTATTATTATTATTAATTGTTATTTATTATTATAGTCATAATATTTTTATTAGCGTAAATATCTAATACACAGACACACCATACATGTATTCTCTTATAAAATGAAAAAAAATCGTAAATTGTTGATTGTGTTGTCAAATATTGATTAATTAATTTAAGCAATAAACGAAGCACTATGACCAACATTTATACAACTTTTATCTTAGTAAATTATGTTTCATTTCTCATTTCTAAACTGTCGCATTCTCGTGGATATGAATATCGGCACATTATTGTAACATTTCTTTCTACCATTTGTCTTTTTTTCGCTTTTCAAATTTAAATCCTATTTCTATCATTATTACGCTCTAAAATGTAGAATATTTGAAATTTGGTAAATGTTTATCATTAATATCTTTCATTACACACCCGATTGTTACATGAATATTTAAAAATAGAAACGCATGGAACTTGAGACATACTGTATTTCCCTACAAATTTTATACTTCAGTCCAGTTAACTTTATTTTTCTCGGGGTCGGTATTTATCCATTTTAATTTTCCCTTCCCTTTAAAGACGTAATGTCTCTTGATGCTTGTTACTCTGCAAAATGCATTCAGACGATTGTCTCCGTTTCCTAATGTTTTTCTTTTAAAATCTTCCTCAAAATGAAGAAAAATACTACAATTTCATTGGTTTTCAAGTTTTATTAAGTCATATGCTCTGTTTTATTTTCTTTTAAGTACTTCAAATCATTTCTTTCTGCGTTTCTTAGTTTTTGTGAAAGTATATTTTTAAGTGAGTGTCAACTGTCCAGCCCCTTAGTAAGTGAACTTCAGATACATTTTTCCGAATTGAGAATTTTCAGCACATCATAAATCATAAACTATAAAAGATAATATAATTAATTTTGCTGCATGTAACCCATGATTTGTTCTAGTGAATAAACTGGAATAGTTAATGTGTCACTAAACGATGCAGTTATATGAACTGAAATGTCAAAAAAGAATTATAAATAATTATTTTTTCCCAAATAATCAAATACTGTCTCTTTAGATTTCACAGTACCTTTACCATTCAAGTTCATTCACTAGAATAGACAATTGAGATTAATTTAAAATAAGAATTATGAAAATATATCAATTCGTTGAAGAGTTATGCTGTAAATTTGCATTTGGTCAATTATTTATAAAGAAGTAGAGATTTTTTCATAGTTTGATCTCTAAAAACAAAAAAGAAATCGAATGTACTACGAGGAAAATAAATCGAAAGCACAAAATTCTAGATTTCCTTCAGGTAGACAGCTACCTTAAATTTTTGTATATTTTGAAAAAATTTTTTTATCACTTTTAATTATTTCACTCTTTTCCCTGTGAACCATTTTGATGTCTTAAAATTGACCCACTATACGATTGGCTAAATTACGTACCTACTTTACGTTACCATTGCATTTCCACCATCTTCACTCACATTCATCAGGAAAAATCAACTGACCAGGGTACCCAGAAACATGAAATTCTCGAAAGAGCTTCTTGTGATCATACGAGAATTAATGTGGATGGTACCTTCCGCTGATGACATCATATAAACAAACACTTCCTTTCAGCCCTACACGTCCTATTACATAGAAATTACATAGCAACGTTTCGGGGAACTCATTTTTATCCCATCCTTAGGCTCGACTGTGAGACAGAGAAATTATGAAATGATTACTGTACATTATTATAAGAAATTACTCCAAAGAAATCAGAACATTACAAAGAAAAACATATATAGCACTCGATATAGTAAACACACCAAGACTCACCAATTTAAAACAAACCAAAGATCAAAAAGAAACGAAAGTAATATACATATTTTCGACAGGGCGTGCTAAATCATGTCTGGCATGGCAGTTAATACATGATTAGAACCCAATGTCAAGTATTAGTTGACGGTTCATAGGTATTATAGAAGAAAGGGGAAGTTTCAAATACGTTACAAAAAATTATATACACAAATGACAATAACAAATATTACAAATATTCAATGCATAAAATAATTATTTATAGAATAAATAACATACTTCACTCTATTTAAGAACACAGGAAATGACAAATTTGGAAAGCACCAAAAACATTATTTCTTTGAAAAATTCCATATATTCCTTCCAAATATTCCACAGAATCATATAGACACGTGAAAGAATTAGATTCAACCTGTGTATTGAGACAATCTGAAGTTTTTATATGAAGAGTTTCCAGCACCAATCTAGAAAAATGATTACGTCCCGACTTTAATATATAAATAAATTAATAATATATAAGTGAATAAATTAATAATAGGCTCTTTGTAATATTCTGTCTGTGAAAAATCTTATTGTGACAAAATACCAAAATACATGTATCTGAATTGAAGTGAGCGACAGGCAATGTTGTCTTGTCTTATATAGCGACTGCTTCCTTGTCTTTTTGTAGCGACTGCCGTCGCGCGCGGTTCGACTTCAAAACAAACATCAAATACACAGAACTAATGCATCCGAAGACCTTCAAGTGGTGATAGAAAATAATTTCATCATTTTACCCAAAACTTTCTCGCTGGAAGTTTTTAATTGGACTTCAAGAACGAAAATATTCCAGCGACGATATATTTTAATGCACAAATGAAAAATTCATACAAGTTCGTTGACTACTCACGTTTCTTAAAGAGACACATTTTAATACATTGATGAAATGAAAGCATTTCCTTCACCTGAAGCAACTGAAATATTGCATAGAATTTTTCCAAAATAATTCTACCAATTTTTGTATGTTTTAACAGTCAGAATAAAACGGTGTTCAAAAAGTCAGTTCCGCAGAAATCCAGCGTTTTCATTATTTTATTTAAAAAGCAAATGAATGACACATCTTCATGATTACCATCGTGTTCGTCATTTTCTAAACAGGATATATTTTATATTTTCTTTTGCAATAATTGATTTGGCAACGCTGCACGAGATTCTTCCATAAGAGTAACAATGTCCATAAGAGACCACGACATGAAAATGAGTGTAGTTATTACTTCCAATGTTTGAATATCAAAGTTGCACGAAAATGGATATTAGTCTCTTTTTATTTTTTTAGAAGTACTATACTAACTTATTCTAATAAAGAATATAAATTTTTTCAGTTTGTATGACGTTTTTTTCATCTCGGACGTCTTTATAAAATCTTTTACTTTGACCTCTATAAGATATTTCTTCGTAAAAGCATTGTGTACGAATAAGAATGTCAGAATGTCAGATATATATTAATTATTTCAATACGATACGATAAGAAAATATTATTCAAATCAAGTTAATACATAAATTAAAATTTCTAAATATTGTAACATAAAAGACGAAATATCAATCATTTCTGAGCCATATTGGCTCTATGACCACACTGCGCGAATTTGCTTCTTGACGTTATTCTAACTTCTATATTAAGATGATTCTTACTCATCTTTACATTTTACGCTCATTTTTCTAAATTTCGTTTATTTCTTCTAATTATAGTATAGAGTTTTGACAAAGACAATTCGTATGAGCAATTTTTCAAAGCCAGGCGAAATACCATGTCTCTTTTCTATTTCTCTTAGCGGCTAATCGTTCGAAAGTTCTTTCTGGGGACTCCTCACCAAGAGGATTTGAAAAGATTTATTAGAAGGATTCCAAAGTCTCTTACCTTATCTGACGTTTACAAAGATCAGTACTAGAGATTTCTAAATTGTCTTCAAAAAATTAAAGAAGAGAAGAGTGAAATGCAATGAAAATCGTGTAATGGAATACAAATCGTTAAAAAAGAAGTCATTGTTGAAAACAAACTTTTTTTCGTCGATAAGTCAACTTCTTCATTGTAGGCCATATCCGGAAAATGTCTACTCCTAATTTCCATAACCGTTTGCTTACTGTAACGAATGAAACACAAGAAGCATTCGGCGCTAAGAAGGTCACTTTTTGCGCTTCATCCATATTCTAGTATACCATTACCTGCTGCATATATTTACGCACGTATCGTCATCAACTTTTTTCAAACTCCGCGTTTTTCAGACTCCACTACTTTTCACAAAACATATTTATGTACTTGTGCAAATTTATAAAGAATCGCTTTAGAAACAAAAACGAACATTGGATTTTACACACTGATTTATACGTAAAAGTTTGGTCCATGTAATAAATGTAATACGCTATGATAAAGTGCCAAATCCTGGTCTGAAGATGTCAACCCTCCACATTAATAAAGGCAAATTCAAAAGTATGAGATAATTTTAGTTTGACGTTAACAAATAATTCACCAAATTGTCGCAATAAAGATTTTAAAACAGAATGCTTAATAAAAACAGTAAAGAGAAGAAAAAGAAAATTATTATACATACTTCTCAAAGAAATCGTGAAATTGAAAAAAAAAGAATAACGTGAAAAGTTATAAAATTCTTAGCTTTTAGCACAAAGAAATAATCGGCTTCTGTGCTCTTGAGCTCGCGGTGGCCTTTACGACCCTAGGGAGTTTGTGTACGTCAAAGCAGACAGCACTATTAAACTTATGCGCTTGCGCAGATGCACTAAAGTGATGCGAAACTTAAAAGTGCGCCTACGCAGAAGATCGATAGTGTTTTAACGTTCGAGGGTGCTGGAACTACCTATTGATATTCCGGAAACCGCTCTAGAATTATGAAGCAAGGTCACAGTGCCAGCGCTGTGGCGAGCGCTCGCCATAGCGCCTGTTGAACAGGACTGGCTTATGGTATACTTACGGCAGAGCAATGAGTTGAACTTCCCTCCCTCGCGATTTCGAAAGCCTTCGGCGGGTACGTGGCTGGAATGCCCTCTGGTTTGTCAGTAAAATATCATCCATTTCGATCTTTTGGTATAGTCGACAAAACCCTGCTCACATCACAAAATTAGCGATTACATTTTCTTCAATCTTCCATACGTATCTGGGGCAAGCTCCTATAATCTTGGTCTTGATATCGTACCATGTTCTCGCCGCAATGTGCCACTGGAATTGCGAACTACGCTCCTGTAAAAGGGAGAATAAGAAAGAGAGGAAAAATGTTTTACAATCAACATATATAATTTTCCAATATTCGAGAAAATCATATGTAACTAAATCACAATTTACTTCTTAATAAATTTGTACGTTTTTCGCTTCTAGTGGCTTGCAGTAAAGCTTCGTTCTCTTTTATATAATCGTAAAAGGCTGAACAACTCATGTCAAAATTAACATAAGTTAATAGTTCTCCCCGAAAAAGACTAACATCATCTCTATTTCATTCTTCTCTCCATTCGAGATTCATAAGTGAAAAGATTCTTTCGCAAAATGATGAACTTAAAATAATTGAAATAATATTTTTGTGTTTCTTATATTTAATAATTAAAGAGTATTTTTGCGTTTCTTTTTTATTTTATTCGCTCGACAGACACTATGATGCATGCGTGTATTCAGAAAAAGGGAATCAAGTTTTCCCTTCTAAATTAAACAATACACGATAAAACGTAAAAGGCGTTAAACATGTTAAAAATGACAAAAATAAATTACAACAAATGGTAAATATTTACTTAAAGGAGGATATTTAAAATATAAAGAAGGACAAGAGGACAAACGACGTCGATGGAGGACTGTCCTCCCAAATGCAGGACGATTGGCAACCCTATACGCTACTGTCTCCCGTTTCACATCTTACTTAATAGATTTTCAGAAAGTACACATCATAACTTCCTGATCCATATTACATCCCTCCAACCATTACTGGTCTATTCCATCCCCCATTCATAAGTACACGAATTTATGGAATACAGAGGAGACCATACATTTGTATTTGTATTTAGCCATTGTATGTCCCGTAAAGGGCAATTGGCTTCGGCGCCGTTAGATCTCTGGGTTTCTAGTCGGTCACCCAACCAGGAACCCGCGATGTCTCGAATAGAATAATCTCTTAACCTTCGTGGCTTCACATAGATAACGAATTTGGCTAGCGACGTCGGTTTTGTGGTCGTGGCCTTTCAGTAGAATCATCTCAGCATTCCCCTGGATTCTCCGAGGGTACCACGAAAGCCCCGGTCAGAATGGCCGGCACGGAGATTGAATCCGGACCTCCCGAATACGAAGTCAGCGCGCTACACCGTGAGCTACTTCGCTCGGTGACCATAAATTACCCCCTTTTAAAAAGGAATGGCTAAAACAGAAAATTACTATTATGTACTGAATGTACTGAACTTGTATTATCTCCCATATTTCCAATTATAAAAGGAAAAGAAATCATTACCCCCCCTGGACTGCAGAGCAATCGGAGACACGTGACGTCACTCGACACCTGGTGGGTGCGCGTGACCCTAACCTCTAACGGAGGTGGGAATGCGCCCTCGGGGTCCCCGCGCCGCCCCCTTCCCCTCCCCCTTCTTCGTTGTACGAGAGGCATTCCATACGTCAACGTAACAAAATTATAAGAGCCAATACAGCTGAAGAAATTATTCAATATTATATTCAATGTTATTGGAATGTTCTTCGCCTTGCTAACAGCACATTGTTTTCATGTAGAGAATAACGAGCTTGGGACATTGAAAGATGTATAAATAGAAATTATGGTTTTATTACACATCATGCATATTCCTCACAACTACTCTTCGAAATAATCCTCCAAGGTATACACACATATCTGGCGACGATGAAGAAGATGAATACATTCAGCTGTTGACGATTCGTTCATAAAGACGGCTTAGGGCAATACCAATATAAGCCTCAACAAGCATCCCGCTATTCAACGTTAATATCTCGATTTGAATGCCACAATTCCTTTTACTGACACCTTCATAATCCTTTCCCTTCATAAATATCAACAAGATATACTGAGTACAAAAATATAGCCAACTTTTGCAACAAAATCAGGATGTTAACATTACGAATAGTGGGAGGCTTGCTGTGGTTGGTGTGGCTTAAGATGTACTGCATTCAAGCCCTTCATATGTACCAACTCTCGTCGACTGCCATGGCTGAGCTAGATCAGAGACAGCATTACCGTTGTTTCGGCAGCGATCCTGAGGAGAGACCCTCGACTATTTTCGACACTAGCTAGATAGCTAAGTCGAATTCAGCCGCTGTCTGGAGTATCCTAGCGGCCGGCTGCTCTGATATGTGGTTTTCCGTAGTTTCTCCGATCAGTACCAGGCGAATGCTGGAAGAGAACCCCAACAAACGGACCAACGACAGCGCACGATATTTCCTTCCTCATCCTAATCCTCTCCCTTCCACACACATTCACACACATTCTCTCTCTCTCTCTCTCTCTCTCTCTCTCTCTCTCTCTCTCTCTCTCTCACACACACACACACACACACACTTACTTGCATGACACTACCACACGTCGGGAGATCAGTCGGGAGCTTAGAGCTTGTCCCGGCTGGGGCGGTGCTCCACTGGGGGACATAATTGGAAGGGAAACCTCACACGCCGTCGTGTAGGTCGGCCCAGGATTATACAATCCATCAGAAGAGGAACACCACCACCTTCCAGGATATAACATTCACTTCTCCGACGAAACCAATGGCCATGGCAGCTGTCGCGCTGGAAAAGATAAATTAATCGTCCAATGGGGTCAGAAATTGCGACGCGATGGCCTCCATTTTCTGTGCAACACTTCGCTACGACAACGCTGCACTCAATGCTTACTCAAATTGGATAATTCTTGTTTATTTGTGTTCGTTCTTGTCACGACAAAGTTTGTATAAAACAAAATTTTAAAAGTCGAACAGAAAATTTTAAAAAATCTCACATAATGAAAAGTGAGTGAGAATGTGACTGAAGGCTGTGAGAGATCTTCAATATATTAACAAATTATTAAAAGACGAAAAGGGAGAGGGGAAAAGAGATAAGAAAGAGAAGAAAACAGAGAAAGGAAAAGAGAGAAAGGTGAAAAAGAGAGAAGGGGGAAAAGAGAGAGGGGTAAGAGAGAGAGAGAGAGAGAGAGAGAGAGAGAGAGAGGTGGAAAGAAGAAAAGAGAAAAAGGCAAAGACGGTAAAAGTGGTAGAATGCAGAACTACGGAAGTACAGTTACAATTTCAAATAACATAATAATGTTTAAAAATTCATATAAAAAACAAATTGTTTTTGTTCTTTCCTAGATATGCTGATGGCATTTACATTTCTATACTACAAATGAAAATACATATATACTAACATATAGCATATAAGCTTTCATAGTACACAAATATACATACATACATCCAAACATGCACGCGTAGATACATAGACCAAGGAACCCTCGCATACAAACCAACCTGCACCTATTCATTCACATTCAGAGAAACATGGGTAAACAGCATTACCTAACACCACAGTGTAATAATATATAATATTTATAATAATTATTACATTTCTAATACTTAAAACACCCGATACTATAAACAAATAAATGAATTAATACCGCTTGTCAGCATAGCCTGTAGAAAGACGTTTTCGACTAGCGAAACAAGAAGAAAGAAATGAAATCACTTCCCTTCCCTTCCCTTCACTTCACTGCACTGCACTGCATATCACTCTATCACAAATATTAACTGTTCAATAATTTTTACTGTAGACTACGCATAATCGCATCTTTCACTTCACTTCACTTTAAATTTTCACCCTACAGACTAATTTCCTATATATTTTTTTCTAAAACCTCGAACTGAATCTATTTAAATAATCTGGTTTATCTAACCTTCCCCAAATTTCCTGCCGTGCGGAGCACCCAACGTACGATTTATACAGCGCGCAAAGTCGTGCCCTTTTCCTCCGGCGTTCTAATAATTCCCAATGCGCAGATGTGTTCCTCCGAAATGTGAATTTCCCCACTCTGCGTTGTATCCTCTCTAAGCTCTTTTTATGTCCTATTCTGAGAAAAAGATATATGTAAAAGTTAAATAAGAGAGGGGAAAAGAAAACGGGAAAAAGAGAAAAAGAGAGAAGTGGGAAATGAGAGGGGAAAGGGGTAAAAGCGAGGGAAAAAGAGTGGAAAGAGAGAGGGAGAGAGAAAGAGGAAGAAGAGAGAGAACAGAACATATGCCTGGTTCTGCTAGTTTTACATAAATCTATTTGTGCTGTCATCTAGTCATACAATGCTTTCAATCGCGATTCTTTGCTGGCATTTCGTAGAATTTCAAATTGGCCTTCCAACATATATATCGAACTAATTACATTTGTGCTCTTTGGAAGAAATAATAAAGTTACCATGACTTATGGAACGACCTCTGTACGAGGAGAGTAATTAAAATATTTCAATGTTCTCTTGACTGAAGCTTCACAGATAATTCGACCTTTACTTAGATATCTCTAATGGAACAAAATGAAATGCACATAAAATTGAGTATACATTTCTATCGTTTCATTATAATAATACAATACCAATTCATTTCTAACATTTATTTCAGAAGAATAAGCAAAATATAAATAATTAAAATAGTTAATTTTTCTTTTGAAATTAGGAAAATCTGTAATGGTGAGTTTATATCATCACTTTTGGGGAGTCGGCGTGCTTCTGATTATGTAGTATAATTGAAATATAAATACGATATTGGTTAATATAACAATACTTTGTCATTAAAAATTTACAGTAATTGGGAGAAGAAATACAATTTACAATATTGCATCCCTTTAGAATTTCACTTTCCTTGGAAATATTTCTTTGTGTGTGTGTGTGTGTGTGTGTGTGTGTGTGTGTGTGTGTGTGTGTGTGTGTGGAGGGGGTGAGGTGGATTCCCTCAAGCCTCCACTGAATACTCCCCTTTCTGTTGCATGTCTCTACATTGCTATCTCAATGCGTTAAGCACTCTGTGTGTTTCTTTTTCTATTTCTGGTTTGGAGAACAAGCTGATTTCTTTTCAACGTCGTTATTGAAGTTTGCCAAACGCTTCCTTTTAACTCCAGTGAACATGTTTTCTTATTGTTAACGGTCATGGAGGAATGACAAGCTCATAAAAATGTGATGTAGCAACTCTGAGCTTTCTCATCAGCACTATAACGACAATTTAAAAGAGTGGGTCAAAAGATACAGATCCTTTCAGCGGTCATAGCGATAAGTGAAGCAAGAGGTAATATTCTGTGTACGTAGAAAACACATTCACCGTTTCTCTTCATTTATCGATTTTCATGTAGAGACCAGTAGTAATATTAAAATCATGCTATGAAAAGATACATATACGTTATAAATACGTTTCCAAAAAATACAACTATCACTAACGGTCAACAGTTGCGTTCTTGAAAATAATTGTAACAATTCATTGTCGAGGAATAAAATCATCGAACAAAAATATCCATAGCGCACGTACCGTTGCTGGTAAAATTCTGATGAATTTTTTACTTAAAATTTAATTATTGTTATTCAAGAGCCTTTCCAAATGAATAGTACTCCTAATTATATTGCATGAAAATTTTTTTTTGAATTTTCGGTTTGAACAAAACCAATTAATACATTTTAATTTAATGTTTAAAATGAACATAATATGTTTTGAATGAAATAAATTTTTGATCTGGGCTGTCCGGGTGACGCCGCGTCGAAGGCTGGGGTGCCGACGTTTCGACCGACATATCGCGGTCCTCTTCAGAGCTGTACTGCCCGGAAGAGGACCGCGATATGTCGGTCGAAACGTCGGCACCCCAGCCTTCGACGCGGCGTCACCCGGACAGCCTAGATCATGACTCTGGTCGCGGAAGCCTACGATATCAAATACATTTTTGTACTTACTTTCCTTAATTAAGTGCGAAAAGCAATTGGTACATTGTGTTAAGCACATTTTGTTTACAATTATAGTAAGACTTAAATCGAAGCGTTCTGGGAAGAAAGGCTGAAGTTGAAAACAATTGTATACCATTTTTTCATGGATAAAAATTTTTATTAAATTTACTCTGTGAGATCCTTGTAGTCTAACAAATTTAATTTATGTCACTAAATCTCAAAAAAAACTATTTTAAAAGCGTGTATATTAGGTTGCATTACGGGACTTTTTTATACAGAACGACTTTATCTATATTAAAAATTACAATCACTCATTAATTTATTTATTTGTTGCCTGAAGTTGTGTTATCACTTATAAACAAAGAAAACTTCCCAGAAATACCGTATCCACCTACATTCATTTGTTTTTTCTGATTCCAGAGTTTTTCTTTTCAAATTTGCAATGTCGTTCGAGGCTTTCTTCGTTACTGCACCTTGACTTCCTTCTTGTGATGTTCCTTCTTAATTTTCTCTGCAGTGTTCAATTCTACAGAAGTTGCACTTTACTCAAACAGTGCTATAATGAAATCTCTTACATTTGTAGATATGAGGAGACTTTCTGACATATTTCTGGCTTTTAATGGAGCTACAGGATTGATGAGGACGGAGTTTGATATTCCATTTATAATATCTTCTTCCAAGAAGTTGCGCCTCCATAAAAAGAAGGGAGTTGTAAGAAAGAAAATATAATGTAATGGAGCAGAACACCAAGCCTTCAGATTCGTTGAAGACAACGGAACTTACATTGCACAAATTAATTGCCGTCTTATACAACTGCCTTCATAGTTAACATATTGAATATCAATAATGACTTAGATAACTTACGCGTAACCCACAGTACCCACAGAGAATACAAAACAGCTGCTCAAAGAAAATAATATACTGCACGCTAGACTCTACTAATAGAACCGAAACTTGGCGGTAATCTGAAGAACGATATGAACGTTCAATATTCTGGAAATGAAGGGCCCATGGTGGACTACAGGCTTCTTCTCCCCAGAACGCTTCGATTATTTTCATTGTTCACACTCCGAAATAATACATTTTTTATTGATTTACTTATTTCTTTATTCTTTATTTATTTACCTATTTATATATTTACTTATTTATTTCCATATTACTACATATTCTGAATGTAATGAAAGATATGGTGTGTGCAAGAAGTATACTGAAGAAGAGTACGATATGCATTTGTGGATTATATATTTCTTGAGGCACGTTTCAATTAATTATTTATTATTTATCCCATTTGTTTACATCCTACTATTACTTTAGAACCTGAATTTGGTGTTTTTGTTACAAAAACTCATTGGTTGTTATTGTAAAATTAATAACATAGTAATTGCTATTGCAGCTCTGAAGAATAGAAAATAAACTATTGAAGCGTCAGCAATTGCAAAAATGGCGTCTCACTCCTGACCTACTGTCAAGAACATTTTCCCAAATCATTTTAGGAGTCAAGAAATAAAGATTGTTGGGTACATTTTAGTTACTACTTCACTATCGCATTATCAAAGAAACCGATCTTTACGCTCTCCGATCTTTACGCTTTACTTCTCAGCAACATTCTGGCGGCGCTCATTCTGCCATCGTTTTGGTTCAGACAACTCGCTACTTCATCAATTACTGAGCGAATCTTTCTTTGTTCGCGGTGCCGCATGAGCCACTTCGGCGTATCACGCCCGCCGGCGCTCCGCCCCCTTGACGACTCCTCCCACACCCTCACTCCAACTGCACGCTCCCCATCGCTTCGCCAACTCGCTCCTCACTCGTCTGCTCCAGGGACTACGCTTGAAAAAAAAAAGAGCGGAGGAAAGGTAGGTGCAACGCATGTGTGTAAGTATGTAAGTATGTATGTAAGTATGTATGTAAGTATGTATGTAAGTATGTATGTAAGTATGTATGTAAGTATGTATGTAAGTATGTATGTATGTATGTATGTATGTATGTATGTATGTATGTATGTATGTATGTATGTATGTATGTATGTATGTATGTATGTATGTATGTATGTATATATGTATGTATGTATGCATGTATGTATATATGTATGTATGTATGCATGTATGCATGTATGCATGTATGTATGTATGTATGTATGTATGTATGTATGTATGTATGTATGTATGTATGTATGTATGTATGTATGTATGTATGTATGTATGTATGTATGTATGTATGTATGTATATATGTATGTATGTATGCATGTATGTATATATGTATGTATGTATGCATGTATGTATATATGTATGTATGTATGCATGTATGTATATATGTATGTATGTATGCATGTATGCATGTATGCATGTATGTATGTATGTATGTATGTATGTATGTATGTATGTATGTATGTATGTATGTATGTATGTATGTATGTATGTATGTATGTATGTATGTATGTATGTATGTATGTATGTATGTATGTATGTATGTATGTATGTATATATGTATGTATGTATGCATGTATGTATATATGTATGTATGTATGCATGTATGTATATATGTATGTATGTATGCATGTATGCATGTATGCATGTATGTATGTATGTATGTATGTATGTATGTATGTATGTATGTATGTATGTATGTATGTATGTATGTATGTATGCATGTATGTATGTATGCATGTATGTATGTATGTATGTATGTATGTATGTATGTATGTATGTATGTATGT